>BQNB010040261.1:1676-47530 GCA_026074375.1 Tanacetum coccineum
AAACCCCTTAAACATGAATCGTTTAACTATCTACGTCTTGGTTTAGGAATGATGGAACACATTCCATAAATCATCTTAGCCCGCTTCTCTTTCTTCTGTCTCAATTCTTGTTCGTGTTCCATTCCGTGTCGTGACAACTTAAATACTTCATCCGAAGTACTTTAAGCATATATAATTCGCGAAATGCAAATTAAAATGTCACTCCTCTTCGTAAATTTTTTGTCAAAATCCAAGTTCAAAAACCCTTGACTGAGGGCGGCCCCCATATAGGCGTCCCCCCAATATATTTGGGACCGCCAGTAAATATGGGACCGCCACCAGCAAATCACAAAATGGTACACTCAAAACAAAATTTTTAAAACTGAAAAACAAACACCCCCTTACCTGCTGCCATTGACGAACACGACCAAAAACCCACCAAAACTCAAAATCAACCATTAAAACATCAATTGAAGATCAAATCAACACTAATAATCAATCCTAATATCACAAAGATCATCAATTATAAGTCATTTCATCTATTTTCTTTCAATTTGAGTCTAGGGTTTATGATGAACATCAAAAATTGAAATTGGGGATTTTTGATTTTTCTTTCAATTTTATACAATTAAGAGTAATAGGATATAATGTATAACTAATATGCTTCCCATAGATATAGGATTTGCATACATTTGTGAATTTGTTGAAAAATTAATTTCAAACCAAAACCCCAATTTTATTTTCAAATCACTCACGTTAGGAACATAATAAAATTGTTGTTATGCATTGTTAATCCAATCCAAAAACGTTTTCAAACACATGCACAATGATCTCATGAACAAATTTCGAGATACATAATTCATATGTATTTTCCGACTTGTTTGAATGAGAGATATCAAATTAAGGAGCGTTTGGGTTAACTCTTAGGATGTTATATTTAGGTCGAGTTAATCGTTACTCCACATTTGTAACATGTAGGCACACACTAGAAACAATGCTCATGAAATATTACATGTGAAAAGTAATAAAATGTGATTTCATTTTTTTAGGAAATCATGCCTCGCAAATCTTCTGAAGATTACAAAAATACAAGAAACTATATCCCTAAAATTTCACATGAATTCCGTTCTCCAACAAAATAAAAACTAAAAACCTTGAAGAATGTTACATTCATGAGGGTCGGGTGGTTTTTGATAACTTTACGGATTTAAACTATGCTCGGTCTTTGTTTCATTTTGTCGAGTTTGAGTGTCTTCTTGAAATCAATGAGAAAGTGTGTCCTCATTTTATTCTTGAGTTTTACAGTCAGTATCGTTTAAGTTATTCTGACGAAGGTCAAATGTTTGTCAAATTTGTGATTTAAAATCAACTCTACTCCTACTCTCTTGAAAATTTTGCTCAAATTCTTCACGTTCCCTGTAAAAGAGCGTGTGTCTTTACCGATAGGTGGAGACTTGATGAGTTGGCATATGGTATCCCTTCGGATGGTCCATATCAAACCAACCCTCCTTCCATCGAGGACATCATTTCGGCTATTCGAATTGATCGAGAAGGTCAAGTCCGTCGCATCCGTCATGAGGAGGAGATTGATGTTCATGATTATCAAATTCTCACTCGTGAAATCATACCAACTTTGAAACCTTTAGAGGAAATCATCCAGGAAAACTTCTTTTGTCTGGGGTGTAATCGAGATCATGTTCCCGCGTGTCTTTGTTTTATGCTTTACTATGTCGTACACTCCGAAAGATTCAATCTTGCCTATTACATGGCAAAACGAATGGAGTGGGTCACTAAACAAGCTAGGTTAATTCTACCCTATGATATGCTATTAACATGTTTGTTTAAATTCATCATGCATGAATATCCCGAGTTGAATAACGAGTCCTATATCTTGTACGATCGTGTCATGACTCCTCTTGCCGCTCAACTAGAGCGAAAACTAAGAAGGGATCGTGGCATGAGAAGAGGTCGTCATTCCACTTCTTCTTCTTCCGCCTTCGATCAACCATCCTCATCTCATCTCAACGATGATGATGACGATGGGAATGACGAAGGGACCTCGCGTGCAAGCACTCCTTCCCCCATTCGTTATGTCAATTCCTTAACCAATCAAGTTCCTCAAGTTTTTCAAAACCCACCTAACATTGACCCTCACCTTGAACCATTTTACACCCGCCAAACCAAAATCATCAACCGTCAAGTACAATTACGAGATGAGCATCGTGGTGGAGTAAGGTCAATCAGAAAAAGTCTTAGAAGGTTGTGGAGAAACATGAAGAAGTGAGCAATGAGGGAAATTGCTTTATGACATTATTATCTATATTATTTACTAATCTATTATGATTAGGTGTTTAAACTTATGCTACTTATTAGTAACTTAGTACTTAGTATGGGCAACTTAGCTTGCCATGGATGATCTTTTAATTTTATCATCGTAAACCAATGCTTGCATGCACCTTGATAGACTCTTTGCTATATGTATGATATTATGCATGCTTATCCTTTGACAAAAGTTGCCTACATATGCTTTCCCCATAGAACTCAAGATAGTTGATATTATGAAGTTAGATAATGAGTATTAGATGATTCATGATGAAATAGAATTGACTGAAAAAGGGAAATTTAGAAATTCTTTAAATACAACATTTCAGGAAATCCTAGAAAAAATTTTGTCTCCAGAAAACGGCCCCCTAAAATACTAGGCGGCCCCCTAATATATATGGGACCGCCAGGTAATTAAGGGACCGCCATCAGAGGTCACGGATTATTTTACTGTGATCTTCTGAATTTCTGTGCAGTTGACCACTATCCCATCTAGGCCTAGCTATAATTTCTGCATTTTGACAAACACCTTTTGGAATCTAAAACTTCAAACCCCATGCCTTACTTCTTCAATCCATCTCTTCCACCTTAAATCATGAACTCTTTTCTATCATCATCTTCATCCTCCTCACATCATTCTACCATGAATTCCACCAATGCTTCCTCATCTAATCCTTCCAAGAAAATCAAACTCACCATAATCCCTCCTAGACAATTATTTGTCAACATATCTAGTGATGAAGATATCACCACCACACCTTCTCCTACAACAACTTCTTCATCTCCAACTCCTCCAAATGCACCATCAAAAACCACATCCACTAATCAAACATCATCAAGTCAAGAGAACACATCTTCTTCCTTTCACTCAAAACTTCAAATTTCACCACCATCTTCACATGAACCAACTTCTCCTCATCACTTGAACCCTTTGCTTGACAACATTTCAGATGTTCCTCCTAGACCTCTAAATCCTCAACCACTTCAAAGTCATCCTTCCTTGGATATCACACTTTCTTTGTCCCCAATCACTCCTCTTGATCACATTCATGACACTCCATCACCACCATCTCAACCACAACCTCAACCACCTATCATGGGTCATCCTCTTTTCTACAACTATCATGACTATCATGGGTCAACTTGCATTTGTTGTTCTCACAACCGAAACCTTTTCTTCACCCTAAGAGATGAGATGAATATCATGTTTGCTCATCTTGAATATCTTCTTACTACCGCAATCACTTCACACTTTCCACCTCCACCTTAAAAATATCTAAATGTTTTCATAAACGTGAAACCCCAAACCTTTTGCTTAAAAAGTCATTCTCTATGAATCATGAATCATTTAAGACTTATGTAGTATTGTTTCTCTTTATCTTGTATTAGTTCTAGTTTTATCTTGCATGAATGTATTAATTGAATGTGCTAATGTATGAGTTTCTTGTTGGTGGAATGAAACTCTTCTTTTGATAATTTATATATATTATGTGTTAACTTGAAAGATATTTGTCTTGCACTTGTACTTCTAACTTTGTTTTGTAGCAAAACAATTTTCGTAAGATCGATCCCTTGGTGCCCCGAACAAGGGGGAGCATACATCAAGGGGGAGTCTTGATATCGTCGATTTCTTTCTTCCTTCAACAACTCGACGATCATTCTTTTTGAATTCGACAAAAAGGGGGAGAAATGGAACATAACTCATTTAATAATTTGACATTTTTAATTTTATTTAAAATGGAGGGGGAGATTGTTAATACAAATAATGTCTAAAAACGTTATTTATATTTTTCGACCTCTCAACGTTTTGATAATAACAAAATGTAAAAACGTTTAAAATAAAAATAAATGTTTACAAATTATTAAAGGTAAAATTTTATTTCTAAGATTAGTGATCACTTAAGGTATGGACAAACAAATTAATTAATCATGATTAGTGATCAATAAAATATTTTTTTCTTAATCCTCACTTTTAATTCTACAAAAGTATTTTCTTAAAAATACATTTACAAAATATTCTCTAATTAAAATAAAAAGTTTTATTAAAAACTTAAAATTTGAAATTCAAATTTTCCCCCCAAAACGGAAGCTTCTATAAAAGAAATGTTTTATTGTATAAAACTTAAAATTTGAAATTCAAATTTTCCCACCAAAATGGAAGGTTCCATAACCATATACACCAGTTCATCACAAAAAGGACAATAGTAAAACGGGAGCGAGAGGTTCTAGTGGCGGCCCCCGCTTATATATAAGAGACGTCGGGACCGCACCAGATAGCCTGTTGGATTCCCTGCCTATAAATACTGCTCCATTCCCTAAGAAGAAAAATATTCCTACTCTGGCACGAAATTTTTTATTCTTTTTTTCTTCTCTCTAAACTTCTTCTCTACTGGAAAAATCTTGATCATAAATACTTAGATTCTTGTTTTCAAGTGAATCGCTAATATCTTTCTTCTCATCTTTCTCTATCATTCAAGTGCAAAACAGAGAAAAGAACACTCGTTTCGTCAAGAATCGATGAAGTGCTTAATTTAGTGTATTTCCTCCTCTTTTAATTCTATAGTACCAAACCTCTATTCTGTATTTATCTTTGTGTATTTGTGTGATTCGGATTATTGTGTAGTAAAAGATCCGATTAGTGTTAGATCTTGTGATGTGTCGTCATATCTTGTTTTAAGTGGTTATGAATGGTTGTATTCCTACTAGGCTAGGAGTATGACTCGACATTTTTTAGCCTGTGTGGGATCAAATAACGTAAGCGGACGTGGTAAAACGGTTTTCTCTCCGTCTCTATAAGGGGAGCTTGTTGGACATAGTGGAATCTCAAAGTCGGCAATACTGTGGTATTGGTGTAATGGAGAAGAAAAGTGCTTCGTAGCGCCGAACCACTTAAGAAAATTTTGGTTAATGTTTGTCTGGATTTGGTTTGTTTCTTTATTTATTCTCTTTAAATTATTATTGTTTATCTTTCTTTATTTATCTCTTTACATTATTATTGTTATCTTGTTTTTTGTTTAGATAGTTATTGTTTGTTCATATTGTGATTTGATTGCATATATAACTCGGATCTATAGATTTTTGAAAGTAAACTTTTAAAACGTTAAACAAACGTGTAAACTATTCAACCCCCCCTTCTAGTTTCCACTAATACATTTTAATATCAAATTCCTATAAAAATGCTTACAAATATGTTATTAATGTATGAAAACGTTACTTAATTGTTTATTATTAGTTTTCAGGGACCAAGCGAGTATTTTAGCAAAAGACAAGGGATTTGGACAAGAAATGCACCAAAGTGAAGAGTCCAAGGCACTTTACGACGTAACATCCCCGAAGGATTTCGCCGTAACATACTCCAACGAATAAATGAGTCATCACACCCTTTACGGCGTAAAGAGTCTCCAAGATTACGCCGCAACATTTAAATATACTAGAGATGACGTGTCTGACTCGGCATTACGGCGGAACATATGCGACAGGGTTACGTCGTAACACCCTTTTATGCCTAGAAGATTGGAGGATTACGTAGCAAGATTATGGCGTAACATCCCATAAGGGTTACGACGTAAACCTTTTGAAGCCTATAAATAGAGCCCTCATCCGGCTCATTCATCATCACTCACCACCACCACTTCACACACAGTTCTAAGGGGTGAACCAAACCCCTAAGGTTCGAAGCATTTCATCTGAAGGTCCAATGGAGAAGCCATTAGCATACTTATTGTATTTAGTCATTCATTTCGTTCTATGTAAGAATTATGATGATTCAATCCATGTATTTATTCATTAATTCTTGCATTGATGTCACTATGAGCGGCTAAGCATTCCGAGTGCTAGCCTAACCATGTAGTTACTAGTGTTGTGATTATGATTTCCTGTTTAATTATGGTTCTGTTAGATATCCTTATCACCTTTCATTGATCCCCATGTTTTGGTAGTATAGAGGGTGGCTTAGATCTTATTAATCCTGATATTAGACTTACCATGTTGAACCTGGGATTAGTGGGATACTAGGGTAGCTTGACATCTATCCCTAGTTTAAGAATTAAACATATTACCGCCTTTATCATATTAAAATACTTATAAAGCATGGGAACTCTTTCAGAGGGGGTTAATAATCGGTTTAGATTATAGATTGGTCTTAAGGGTAGTTGAGGTTTAACCACTGCAAGCTTGGATGCCCTGCTCGTGTGATCGTAGGGAAATGTGGAGCGCAGAGTAAGCATAAGACAGACCTTAAATAAAAATTCAGGTCTGTCGACTTTAGAACCACTAATGGAACTTATAATTAAACATTGCACGGGAAAATGTAATCATAGCATCGGTAATGAAATGGTTAGGTTAGCACGCCTTTCTCCCTGGTATCTTCTATTTATTTATTTTATCGCATTTACTTTTCTGTAATTCTTAAAATCAATCTAAAAACCATTTTCCAACGTGACAATAATCAAATTAAACTATTTAACCTTAGATCTTGGGACGACCTCAGATTTACCAGACTACTGCACTATATACGACCGGGTTCTCTGCCTGTTAGTGCGTGTATCGGTAATCGAGTTTTATAAATTTAAAACTTGGTAAAAATATATTTAAAGCAAAATACGCATCAGTGATAATGATTTTACGCATGACAAAAATTTTAAAGAACAACTTGATCGCACATCATTTCATATTAAAATGTCAAGCACATGTGTATCACGATGAAATGATGATACCAAAACAATAGTTAGTATTACGGGGTTGTAATAATTGACGGTGAAAAGCACTTGTAATGAAAACGGCAGTAAGCGATGAAGTGAACCAAATTCTCTACTTATATCTTATTTGTATGTAAAAAAATCATGGGATAATATATATCACTTTAAAATTGTTATCATGTGCTGGGATTTATTGATTTGTAATTATATCCAAAAGATTAAAAGAAAGTATTGTTTCTTCTTTGTGTATTTAGTGCCCATCTTGAATCTTAATTTGTTTGTGTACTTAAGGGAGGTTTGGTTCACAAAATGTTTTTTAAAGGAATTGTAATCTTAAAAAGGATTTATAATTTGATGTAATTGTAATTCAAAAAATTAGAATGCGTTACAATTGTGATATGTTGTGATTGTAATTGATGGAATCTGTCGATGTGTTTGGTTGACTCGCAACGTAATGTAATTCAATTTCTTTATTAAAACTTAAAAATTAATATAATAATAATTAAAATAATATAAGTAATAATAATAATAAAATAATTATAATAATTATAAAAAAATAATAATAAAATAACGCATAATAATAATAATAAAAATAATAAAAATAATAGTAAATAATAATAATAATAATAATAATAATAAATGTTATTAAATAATATAATTACAATAAATAAATAATAATAAAATAATATTAATAAATAATAATAATAATAATAATAATAATAATAAATATTTATAAATAATAATAGTAATAAATAATAATACATAATAATAAATAATAATAATAATAATAAATAATAGTAATAATAATAATAAATAATAATAATAATGAGCGGATCCGAAGATTCTCTATGACTCAAGACATTGGGGGACGCGCTGCTGTTCACATTTTTAATAGGATTGGATTTGCTATCGCTAGAGGAGTAGGGGCCTAGATAGTATCTTGGCTTCCCACTAATTTCTTGTAAACATCTCGGCTTCCCAGATAGTATCTCGGCTCTCTTCTAATTTATTGTAAATCTCTTGAGTTTCCTAATAAAGTGATTTATAATAATAATAATAATAATAATAATAATAATAATAATAATAATAAAGTGATTTATAATAGTAATAAAAGATAATAATATTAATAATTTTTAAATACTGATGTTTTAAAGTATAAAAATTATGAATTACAGTGTAATTCAAAACTTTTCATCAAACTTCATTTGTAATCTGAATTCGCTCACTTAATGTAATTGTAGTGATCGAATTACAATTACAACGCAAACTAAATACTCATCGTAGTGTAATCTGAATTACAGTTTCCTTCTACTATGCCAACCAAACACGATTAGAATGTAATTCAGATTACAATTACAATGAATTACAACGAATTACAATGAACCAAATGCCCCCTAAAACCTTTTAAAATGTCCACCATTGTGGATGCTCTAAGAAACTTCAAAAGATTTATGTTTTGTTTTAACCATAATGAATTTTCATTTCATGATTACATGACGTGAAAAGGTTCTAAACCTTTAGACCTCTTTGTAAACTTAGAACATTCAATGCATGTGTTATGTGAAGCTATTACAAAGCTTTAAAATGTTTATACCATAAAGGAGATAGGTTTATGAACTCAAAATGATTATAAAATGTTAAGATGGCAAGAAATATTAAATTCATAACGCTTTATAAAAAAAATTCATTCACAATGTCCTAAGAATATGGGCTGGAGGTTTAATGATAGGAGATCGTTATGGGATTTTAAAAAGGAATGTTGATAGGTACTTAAAGGAATAAGCAATTCGAATAAGCACCAAATAAGCTAATTAGAACTACAATAAGCAAAATGTAATTCAAGATTAAGCAAATGATTGGTTATTGGATAGATGAATTGTACCAAACGGTTACAACTAGAGAGAATTCAGTTAAAAATGATCAAAAGATAATGAAAATTGAAGTAGGATGAAGGTATTTATAGAGTTGGTTTGAATGAGGTTTTGGAGGGAAAGTTTGTTAGAACTTTCCCGTGTGCCTGGCACGTGCGAGTAACGAACTTTTGAGTAGAGGGATTTAGGCACGTATCAATCCACCCTCCTTAAACAAATCTTGCCCCAAGATTAGACAAGAACATTGAATTATGGAACGCCTTTGTATATCCTCAATAGACTCCTACGTGGCATCTTCAGGACCACTGTTAGCCCACTGAACAAGAACAAAGACTGCAGCAACATTTTCCACTTTTCTTAGCTTCCTCTCTAAAATTGCTACTGGCTGAGCTTGAATGAGGCCATTATTGTCACACTGTGGCAGAATTCCCACTTCTAAGTTCTGTCCTTTGCACCTTTTCAACTGGGACACATGAAAGACATTATGAATTTGAGACTAAGCTGGTAAAATCAACTTGTAAGCAATAGCTTCAATCCTCTCTTGAATTTGAAATAGCCCATAGTACTTAGGAGACAACTTGCTAAATTTTCCCATTCGCATTGAGACCTGTCTGTGAGGTTGCATCTTCAAGTAGACCCAGTCTCCTATTGCAAACTCCCTTTTACTTCTGTGTTTATCAGCTTGTGTTTTCATCCTTTCTTGTGCTCTTTTCAAGTGAAATGTTAGTGCTTTGATAACCTCCTCTGTTGCAGTTAAGGTTCTATCCACTGTATCCACCCTACTCTCCCCACTAACATAAGGAATATGAATGGGGGTGTTTGGCCATAAAGTATTTCATAAGGAGTAGTCTTCAAAACTGAATGGTAATTAGTGTTGTACCACCATTCAGCCAAGGATAACCATTTAATCCAATCCTTAGGGGTTTCTCCACACATACACCTCAAATAGCACTCAAGTCCTCTGTTCACCACCTCTGTTTGGCCATCCGTTTGAAGGTGGTATGCAGTGGACATAAGTAACTTGACATGTAGCAGCTTGAATAACTCCTTCCAAAATGTACTTATGAACACTTTATCCTTGTCAAACACAATACTTCCAGGCATTCCATGTAACTTATAAATGTTGTCAAGGAATGCTTGAGCCACCTGGACAACATTAAAAGGATGGGCCAATGGAATGAAATGGTTGTATTTGCTGAGTCTGTCAACTACCACCATGATGACACTTTTTCCCTAGGACTTAGGAAGGCCTTTCACAAAATCCATAGAGATACTTGACCACACAGTGTTTGGAACTAGCAATAGTTGCAACAGTCATGGGTAAGTAGACAAATCAGGCTTAGATCTTTGGCACACACCACATTCTCTCATAAATTGCTTGATCTCCCTTCTCATCTTCCTCTAATAAAACAGTGAACATAACTTGTGCATAGTAGCCTTGATTCCCACATGTCCTCCTACTGGTCTACTGTGAAAATGAGTAAGCAATTATGTCCTTAAAGCTGCATTATTTCCCACCACCAACTTCCCTTTTCTTCTTAACTGCTAATTTTCCCAAACATAAGCATTTCTGACAGTTTCCCCTTTCTTGAGTTGATCAACTTTAGCCTTCAACTCATTGTCCTCTTCCCAAGTGGCTTCAGTTTTTTTCAATAGTTCAGTAGTGACTGGTGAACTAGTGAAAAGACTTAATAGTTGAGCTTCATTGTGAATTCTGGACAAAGCATCTGCTGAGACATTTTCTATTCCCTTCTTAAAGACGATTTCATAATCAAACCCCATCAATTTGGGCAACCATTTCATTTGAGTAGGGGTATTGATTCTTTGCTCCAAAAGGTATTTGAGGCTAAAGTGATCTATTTTGATTTTAAAATGCCTATCTAACAAGTATCCCCTTCATCTTTCCAAAGCCAATACCACAGCCAAAAATTCTTTCTCATATGTTGACATAAGCTGGTGTTTGGCTGATAATGTCTTGCTGAGATAAGCTATGGGATGACCTCCTTGTATTAAGACTGCACCAATTCCTACTCCTGATGCATCTGTTTCCACAGTAAACTCCTTTTCAAGGTCTGTTAGGGCTAGTACTATAGCACTTATCATAGCTTTCTTCAAATTTTCAAAGACAATTTGGGCTTCCTCATTCCATTGAAAGCTGTTTTTCTTAAGGAGTAAGGTCAGAGGTCTGCTAATGCTTGCATAAGCTTTAATGAATCTTCTATAGTATCCTGTAAGACTAAGGAAACCCCTCAATTGCTTCACATTGCTTAGAACTTGCCACTCTTCCATAGCTTTAATCTTGGTTGGGCCAGTGGAAACTCCTTCAACAGATATAACATGTCCTAAATATTCCACTTGCCTTGTACCAAACACACATTTGCTCAACTTTACATACAACCGACGCCTCTTCATTTCTTCCAACACAGTTCTTAAGTGAATCACACGCTCTTCCAAGCTCTTACTATATATGAGTATGTCATCAAAGAAAACCAGCACAATTTTCCTTAGGAATGACTTAAACACTTCATTCATTAATGCTTGGAAGGTTGAGGGAGCATTAGTCAACCCAAATGGCATGACCAAAAACTCATAATGCCCATGATGAGTCTTAAAAGCAGTTTTTGCCACATCATCATCATACATTCTTATTTGATGGTAGCCTGATCTCAGATTCAACTTAGTAAAGACTTGTGACCCATGTAGCTTATCTATTAGCTCTTCAATGATGGGAATGGGAAACTTATCCTTAATGGTCTGCTTGTTCAGTTGTTTGTAATCCACACACATTCTCCAAGTGTTGTCCTTTTTCTTGACCATCACAATTGGAGAAGCAAATAGACTATTTCTTGATCTAATCACTCCAGTAGCCAATAGTTCTTGAATCGTTCCTTCTATGGCATCTTTTTGTGTTGGATGGTGTCTGTATGGTCTCACATTAACTGGATTAGTCCTTTCTAATAGAGGAATCTTATGATCACATGGTCTATTTGGTGGTAGCACTGTTGGAACAGAGAAAACTTCTTCAAATTCCTGAATCACAGACTGAAGCTCAGGCTTAACTTTTGTTGGAATTCCTTCCAATCTCATCAAACTGATCTCAGGTCCAGGGAAAACACATAGCTGCATAGAAGAATACTCAGGTTGGCTGTCTTGAGCATTTTGACCTGTTTACTATTAGTTATCCACTCCAAGTTAGATTTAGGAGTTCCCCTTAGCACCATTTTCTTTCCCTTATAAACAAACTCCATTTTCAGGTCTTTAAAGTTGCACTTAATGTCACCCAAAGTAGATAACCACTGAATACCTAAGACCATTTCACAGCCTCCCAAAGGTAGCAGCATGACATCAGACCAAAAGTCAACTCCTTGCAACTTCCAATGGAATTGTTTGCATTCACTACTGGTAGCAATGTTGTACCCGACAAGTACTTTTGATTTTGCAACCCAATTTTTTTGCTACTGCAAGATCTACAAAGTTGTGAGTAGATCCACAATCCACCAAAATGTGAATATTATGTTTTCCCACAATTACTTTGATTCTCATAGTTCTGTAAGTTTGTACCCTATGCATAGCATTCAAAGAAATCTGTGGTACTTCCCTTAATTCTCCCAACTCTGTGGTACTGGTCCCTAAATCTCCCAACATCTTCTTCTTCCAAAAAGCGTTTAGGGGTGGGGGGACCAAAACCAAGGAAAGCAACATTCTCCCAACTCTTCTTCTTCCAAACACTCCTCATCAGAATCATTATCAGCTAAAACTTCCAAAGCATACATTTGACCATTACACTTGTGGCCAGGAGTGTATTTTTGATGACAATTGAAGCACTGATTGTTAGCCGAGGGTGAAAGTGTTGTAATTAAGAACATTAGTACACATGACCCATTACTGAATAAGCTATGTAGTGTTAGGATTATGTTTAGAGGTATTGTTGAACATCATGAAACTGAAACACCACTAGTTCATCCTGATGAGAATCAAATAGATTATGTGAATAAGGTCCAAAGCGGTGTACTTTATCCCGCATTTGACCCTGACATCCCTTGGGATAAGATGGAACCAACACTAGGCATGAGATATGAGACTCCACATCAGTTAAAGTTGGCATTGGCAAACTATGGTGTAGCCCATGGTTATCAGTTATGGTACATGAAAAATGACTGGAGAAAGGTGTTGGTATATTATGGTAGAAATATAGAAGATGGAAGATGTGCAGGTAAAAAAGGTAATAAAGATAAGGTGATGAAAAATAAGGTTAGGAGTGGTGTGCAGATAGGTGTTAAGAAGAAAGTTGTTAGGAAGAAAGTTGTTAAGAAAAAAGTTGTTAAGAAAAAAGTTGTTAAGAAGAAACCCATTTCAGATTCTAGGGAGGGAACTAGTCAATTACCTAAATGGACAAAGAAGCAAGTACGAGAGTCTAAACAAGATGTTTGTCCTTTTAGAATGTATGCTTCATGGATGTCTAATGAGCATTGTGAAAGTAGTGGTAGTCATACCAGTAGGGTGGGTAGGACTATGACTTGCACAAATTGTTGGCAAAAGGGTCACAATAGGGCAACATGTATGGTAGACCTAACACCTAAACCTACTGTTGAGAAAAAACAACTAGGAAGGAAAAAAAACAAGATATAGTTGGTCATTGTACATCTAGGGGCAGGGGTAGAGGTAGAGGTGGAATTAGAAATGAAGCTAGTGGTAGTGGAATGGGTGGCATTGGTGAAGCTAGTGGTGGAGGGAGAGGATGTAGTGGCGTCAGAGGTAGAAGGGGTGGTAGAATGGCTAGTAGTGGTGGTAGAAGAGGTGGTGGAAGAGGTAGCAGAGGTGTTGGTAGTACAAGAGGTGGTGGAATGGCTGGGTCAAGTAACATGGGGATACTAACTTCTGAAGAGGTATGTGTTAGCATAGACTTTAAGTTTTGTTTATTCTTCAACCAATCCCTAACTACTACTGTAATATACAGGAATATCAATTGCAGTTGGATGAACTGACATTTAGGGAATGCATAGCCAGAGAATAAGCAACAATAGATACTGAACAAGAAAGGTTTGATAAGGAAAGGAGAGAAGAAAGAGAATGGGAGGAAAAGCAAGATTACTTTAATCCTGATAATTTCAGAGAAGATTCAATTGAAGAGGCACCTTTTTATCAGGCATATGCTGAGGTTTTTATTCTAAGCATTCATTGTCAACCTACCCAACAGTCAGGTGTTTGGGTGAAGGATACAACTGATGTTACAACAAAAAATATTGATGAAGCACCTGCAATGGAGACAAGTGAGACAATTGATGTGTCTGCAATGGTTGAAGATTTGTCTGCACCAGCTATGGATAAAGGCAAAGGAAAAGAATCAGTTGAAGATCAAGCCAGTGCACCAAAAAAGAAAAGAGGCAGGCCACCATCACATGTAGATGGTATTAGGATTTACCATAAGAACCGTGGAAGATCTGAAAGGATTGCCAACATAAAGGAAAAGAAAGCCTTCCAATTTGACATGCATGAAACAGGTAGCACTCCTGATAAGGCATTTGATGTGGATGATTAGTCATTTACTTGACTTAAGTACTGTAATGCATATTTGGATTTGAACTTGGTTTGTATTATGTATAGGTCAAAACTGTAGACAACAGCATGTGGTATTTATAGGTTTTATGGGCCTTGCATGTTTTGTGGCAATTTTGTGTCTTGAACTATGTAGTTGTACCTTTGACTATCTTTAATCAAGACAAAGCATGATGCTTTTGATCCTTTTATTGCTTGTCATTTACTAGTAATTGTCTGGGCATAACCCATGTGCAAAACAACTTAGTTATGTTCCTAACTGCATAAACCATTTATTCTAATGCTTGACATACACATGGCAATGGTACAAAGATGAACATACACCTTAATATGTTAATAAACACACATACACATTCCAATGGTAGATACCTTAACATACACACACCAATGTTCACAATTTTATTCAACACAACATAATACTTAGGCCCTTAAAAGGGCGTATTCCCCTTCAACTTCTCAAGGAAAACCATTTTCTCATCAGCCCTCTCCTATGTCTCCTTCGCGAGGGCCTGCAACTGTCGAACCCTCTCATCGTCTCTCTTTGCTAGCTCTTGCAAGAACTCAGATGTCTTTTGCTATATAATCACCCACCCAGGGGAAGCTTCAAGCTCTTGAGTAAACATGCGATGTTCTTCATTTGCAACACTCAACTTCACACACAGCTTATTGATCATACGCGCCACCTTAAGGTCATCTTCCTTGGCCCTCTAGCAATACAAAACCAACACATATTCCCAGTTGTCAGACTGGGCCGATTCCCTCAACTCCGCAATCCTACGTAACCAGGACATGGTTTGTTGTATTTCTTAGCTATGCATATGATCACTAAGCCTAAGACAACCCTTATATAGGCAAAATCCCACTATGAATGCAAGTTGCTACACACCCCACTGTGACTGCCACTAACCTATACTTTTTAATTGTGCAGACATGGTATGCACCTCTTTCCACAATGTGCAGATAAAAGACATTTATATCATAAAAAACAATTCATAACATAAAGGGTAGTTGATTACATAAGTCTTCACATACATTTCATTACAATTAACATTCACAAAAGATACGCTATGTTATAGCTTTTACCCCTACTTCATTAGATAAACAACAAACACTAGAGCTGAAAATATCATGAAAATTGTCTTCCAGAACCTTGCATTCTTTTGGGTTTGTGCTAGTTTAGCTTGTAGGCCAGCAAACTCATCTTGGAGGATAATCAATTGTTCTTGGCTTGATAACCAAGTAGCAATGTCTTGGATTTGATGTGGATTAAGCTGTCCATACATTCCATACAAATGACCCATATACCAAGCGTTATCCAACTCTGGATCATACCAGTAAAACTTCTTGACACCAGTTTTCTAAAGATTAAATATTAGCAAACAATAATGCAAGTGGCATAAGTTAAATAAAACAACAAAAAACAAAAAAATCATACGTATCGGTTGGGGCAAACAAGAAAACGTCTACATGGATTTGTGGGAGTCCATGATGTGAGTTCCATCAATGGGAGCTTGCATTTGCACTCTGCAGGGATGGGTTCTTGATAATTAATTGCATCCATCTTTCAATTTTGGAGTTTGAAGGTGTTAAGGGTTTGACTGCTTGATTTGGGGATCGGGAAAATATAAACTTATTGAATTTCGGGTTATAACGGTAACATATAAAGGGTATTGGGTACAAACGGGCCGGATAATAAAGATTCGAGTTAATGAGGTGGATAAGTAGCCACGCTGGAAATGGAATTAACTGATTTTGCAAAAAAAAATGATGTGGAAATGTAGCCGGACATATTGGTCATATTGTCACATAACAAACAAGTTCGTTGGTCTAGTCAGGACGAAAATTAGTTCGTTGGTCAAGTCGAGACGATTTTGAAAGTTCTAGGTATTTTATGGCTAATTAAATAAAAAAAGCGGGTCAAATATGAAATAAAAAAGGTCCGTCGGGTATAAACACAACAAACACACCAAAAAATCAAAAGAGTGGCGATATATCTCTGGAAGAGTGGGTATTATAATCTTTGAGGTAAAATATGTTATTACAATTGTTTGTTATATTAGCTGAATTGTATGTTTATTTATTAGTGTTTGAAACTGGGATTTTATTTTATTTTAGGGTTTGAGTTACTTTTGGGGATGATATGAATCTCGTAGGTGATTTTGAATTCCGTCTATTTTATCCCCTACCCTGTTGTTAGTTAATAGGAGGGTTGAACATGGTAGGTAGGTAGGTAGGTAGGGGTAAAATGGTCACAAAATAGACGGAATTCAAAGTTAGGATATTGTTGCTGTAAATCGTTCAGTTGTTTTGAATATCTTGAACTAACGAGGAGACATATGGAGAAGATATCAAACTGTCATGAACAGCAGCGTCTACAATACTAGAATGGCTAATTGAAACCGTCATATTACAGCTTCTGGATAGACCATCTGCAGTAGTTTAGGAGTGGCCTGTTTTGTATTCAATCGTAAAATGATAGGAAAATAATTTAGGTAAGACGGCCTCTTGTTCTGGTGTTTCTGCTCTGTGACATGTCGCAAACTTTGTTGATCTGTACGAATAATGACCAAATAAATAGTGATGAAATTTGGCAACCGCTTCAGTGATATCATAGAGTTCCCGTACATATGCCGAAGCCTGTTGCATTCTCTTTGATAACTTCTTGGAGAAGAAGCGGGTGACCATCTTGTGATAAAATTGCACCGATTCCATACCGGAAGTATATTCCTATAACACCACGTGCATATGGCGGTGTTATAGGTACAAAAAAAACACCCATAAAACTCCTATAACTAACTACACCGTTTTTCTTATATTAAAACACACACACACACACAAAAATAAGATAGCTACACAAAACTTGAAAAAGTGACAAGCTAACTATATTTGTACACAATTATCCCTTTCTTTTACTGATCCGTCT
The DNA here is from genome assembly GCA_026074375.1 of Tanacetum coccineum. Lineage (NCBI taxonomy): Eukaryota > Viridiplantae > Streptophyta > Magnoliopsida > Asterales > Asteraceae > Tanacetum > Tanacetum coccineum. The sequence goes on from BQNB010040261.1 coordinate 19,025, forward strand.
GTTTTTAATCATATATTGGTATGCATACAATTTGTTAACTTTTTCCCTTTCTAATGATCATCAGAAGCAGCAGTTCCTTTACGGGGATCAATGAGGATGACCTCTCCTCTTCTTATACCTTTCCTTCTTGTTATGGTGATTTTACTCGCTAACGTACGTGCTCACACCCCGTCACACCACAATCCGGGAAATGATACCACTTGGGAATTACTACAAGCCATCGCAAACCGCATTCCCTCACACAATACTGAAAGAAGAGAATGGGATGTTGCACGCCACCGGCTATGGGAAACAGTAAGTATCCTTTTTCTTCCTTATATAGTTTTATTTCAAACAATCTCCCTTTTATATGTATATATCAAATCTATGTATATGTATCTGCAGTACCGTAAGTCAACAACTTCTGAAAGACCCAAAATTGTCAAGGATTTAAACAAAGCATTGACACATATGGAGTATGTCAATAGTAGGATAGAAATGGCGGGGCTGATTCTCTTCGGACCTGAAAAAGCTAGATCAACGCTTAGTTCTGTTAGAGCTCCCGAGCGTATAGTGGATGACTTGAAGTGTTTCAAGTCTACGGTACAATTTCATATACTTTTCTGCTTTGCATAGTATAAGTGTTCATTTTGCTAACTGATTGTGTTTTCATTGAAGTTGGAATCTTTTGAGAAACATTGCTGTTTGCTACCTGAACTTGGCTTGAGGCACATGCGGGCTTTCGCAAACATATGCAATTATGTGGCTGAGAAGGCAGCAATAAACGAAGCACTTATTGCTTCCTGCGCCATGACGAAAACCAAGAAATATGGTAATCCAGTTTACAACTTGGCAGTTAGATATGAGTATAGTTAAAATATTAATTGCTGATCATTAGTTTTATTCTTTGAAATTCACAGGCATTGATGTTAGAAATCCATCAGTTGAAGCTACACCCGCGCCGCTTCCGGGATCAGAGGATAACTACTGTGCACGTATCTTTGTAAATGGCACATCGAGAAAAAAACTTGAGAGCTATGCCAGACCATATCGTGTTTTGCTGGCCGTGTCACCAGAGATCCATAAAAAGTTGCATTACATAGCTGAGAAGGTTCAAATTTGTTTTCACAGGCAAGTAAGAGGCTTTATTGTTCCACTCTTATTCTTTAGTTGGTAGTAGGTGGCAACATGGGCACGTCGACTAACGAGTCAAAAAAGGTAGTCATATTTTATATGCATTCATAGTTCTGATGACAAAATGGACCTTTGTTACAGTAATCATCTAATTATATGAATAAAACAGTTGAGGAGGTTGTATGCATTACATGGCAACATTATGCTGTTTCCCATTCTGCTAAATTTTATTTATTTTGCAGGGATGCTTCACGGGGGTTATGCAAATGTAGAAATGATGAATGGAGATCACTTCAAAATGGAACATGGAGTTCTGTTATGTCACCATATGAGCAAAGATTTGTTGATGTGAAGTATACTAGCGTGGTTTATGGTTCTGTAACTGTCACTCTTCTTGAAGGTATCCATTTTCATTTATATCTTAATTTCAAGTGCTCTTGCAAAAATGGGTGACTTTGACAAACAATTTCATGTTTCTGGTCTCTTTTCAATTGGTAGTGTGTGAAAATTATACCATCTTTTGTGCAATTCTTACTATCCAAAAATGATGGTTCGGTCCTAGTGTCCTGTATTTGTCTGTATTTTATATGTCATTGTATTCTTATTAATTTGGCAATTTGTGCCATATTGTAGTGTCACAGGAATGGCGCTATGTGTTGCTTGTTGTGGGAATTTCGTTACCATTCTTGGCACCCGTTGTTTACAAGTGGATCCCCTTTTACTCTATCAAGTGGGTGATGCGTGTTATAGCACTGACATGTATTTTTGAGGTCAGTTATGGTCATTAACTTGACCACCTTCTCTTTTTCCTTCCGATTTTCTGTTTTCTATGTTGAGTTGAATTTTCTGCATTTAAGTTTGCTACATCGGTATTTATTAGGCTTTTGGTTCATCCTTTTCAGAGCTCTATTGACACTCCTCTTGCAATTGTAGCAGTTGTTACTTGTTTGGGATTGTATATTGAGATGAGTTCCGTCAAGTAAGTTCTATTCTACCCATAACCCCCTCGTGTGCAATTATGCAAACATCAATTATCAATTTTACTTCACTTCTTCTAATCATTAAATATATGTATAGTCGTAATATAGATAACACTTAATCTTCTTTTTAAAAGGTAAAGTAATCTAGAGCACATGTATCTATCATATTGTGCTTTTAGAGGCCAGTTATTCATGATACTGTAGAACTCATTGGTCTTTAATCATTTTTTTTTATCCAAAAAGATTCAAAATAAATTTCTCATATATTTTAACAGCTATGTTCATGTTAAACTTATCTACTTATATAAAAATACTACAGTATGAATTTTCTAAACACTTGACATTTGATTATTAGTCCAATGTCAAGCAGCAAAAGTACATTTAAATATGGTGCACCCATCTGATTAAGATTATTCTATGCCACATAATTACTCTCAAAATGCCAATCAAAACAATTTCATAGTTTCCATCTTTAAGATATGAAACTGTCGTAAGTTTTCCATGATCAGTTGATCACTAAATTTTTTGTTAGATAGAGTTGAATAATCTGAATCACATGCTTAATATTTGATCAATATGGTGGTATTTTCTTATGTAGGGCTCTATTATCCAACTTGCGTCGATGTAGTGGTCAAGAAACAACAATAGCTAGACTTGTAAAAAGATTACCAGTGTTACAGGTACGTTACCCTTGAAAGTTGCAATCCTTTTCTTTTTTGGAATCTTGTTACGCTAAATTACTTTCCCATGATTATGTTATTTTAGATCCATACCTGATACTCTCTGATAGTGGAGATACTAGAGGTGAAAAGTGGGCAACTTTTGTGTATGGGCAATTCGGCAGATTGTTTATGGGTCGAAATCGGGACGTATAGTGTCTTGTCTTGATCACCCATAAATATTGAAATCTTTTCCTTAAACACGTGCTGGACCATAAATATATTTATTTGACTGTTGTGGTAATCAATATATTGATGATATTAGTTCAGGTTTACGTTAAGCAATATAATAGGTAAATTAGACATTTGTCTAAAGACTTTCCGTTATAAGAAAATTAGATTGCTTCCTCTTTTGAATTTTTTTATCTGGACTAAAAACTTATCTATCCTGAACAGAAAAGTTAATGGATGAGATGACGAGGATGGTGATCAAAAGATCTTGTTTTCAACATGGGAAGAGGTAAAGATCGAAATGTGTATAAAGGTTTAGTCGTTTTTCTTGGATTATTTGCCTAGTGGAGCTCATGGAAAAGTTGGACAGATTGTAAAGACATTGCATCATGTAGGAGTACGTGTAGCATGACTTCTACTATGAAGAAACGTCTATTATAGTACTAACCCTCACTTTTTTGTTCCGTGTTATGGCAAGGGGTGTTCATTAAATGGTTGGACCCGAAAAACCAACCGATCCAAAGGGGTGTTCACTATTTTGGGCGGTTTATTGGATCCAACCGAAACTAGATGGTGGTTTTTGGTTTGGATTTGGTTTTTAAAGACAATGATTGGAGCTCACCTGGAAAACAGAATATGGGATAAATCTAAAGACTTACGATTAAAACATGATTCAAAAGTAGTATCTGGAAAATTATAAAAAAACATCCAACCTGTCACTTGCGATTATATTAACAGTTCCTCAACTAAGGCTTTGTTTGTTTTTTTCAAATAACCTCTTTTCACCACTTATGTCTGCAGTCTCTCAAACGTTTTTTGTTTGTTTTTTTGCAGAGATAAGTGGTAAAAATCACTTCTAACCTCTTCAAAAATTCAGACAAAATATTTCACTTCTTACCTCTTCTTACCTCTTCTTCTCACTTCTTTCTACAATAATTAAATAATTCATACTTTTTCTGGGTTTATACGTTTTCAAGAGTCTTTATTCATTTTTGTACGTTTTTTTACGTTTTCATCCGTTTTAATTCGTTTTCTAAGATTTTTATGTTTTTCTACGATATATAATATTTTTTTACGTTTTCATCAGTTATTTTACGTTTTTGTCAGTTTTTTTACGTTTTCGTCAGTTTTTTTACGTTTTCGTCGGTTTTTTTACGTTTTCGTCAGTTATTTTACGTTTTCATCAGTATTTTTACGTTTTCGCCAGTATTTTTACGTTTTTGTCATTTTTTTACGTTTTCGTCTGTTTTTTACGTTTTCGTCAGTTATTTTACGTTTTCGTCAGTTTTTTACGTTTTCGTCAGTTTTTTTTACGTTTTCGTTTGTTTTTTTACGTTTTCGTCAATTATTTTACGTTTTCGTCAGCTTTTTTACGTTTTCGTTAGTTTTACGTTATCGTCAGGTTTTTTTTATGTTTTTGTCTGCTTTTTTAAATTTCGTCCGTTTTTTATGTTTCGTCAGTTTTTTTACGTTCTCATCTGCTTTTTTTACGTTTTCGTCTGTATTTTTACGTCTTTGTCAGTTATTTTACGTTTTCGTCTGGTTTTTTACGTTTTCCTCCGTTATTTTACTTTTTCGTCTGTTTTTTTAACACTTTTGCCTATTTTTACGTCTTCGTCCGTTTTTTTAAGTTTTCGTACGTTTTTTCTACGTTTTCGCCCTTCTTTTTACGTCTGCGTCAGTCTTTTTACGTTTTCCTCCATTTTTTACGTTTTCACACTTTTTTACCTTTTCCTCCATTTTTCTAAGTTTTTGTCCGTAAAAGTACGACAACGTAAAAAATAGACGAAAACGTAAAAAAAATACGAAACGTAAAATAAAAGACGAAAACGTAAAAAACTGACAAAACGTATAAAAGCTAACGAAAACGTAAAAAACTGACGAAAACGTAAAAAAAACTGAAGAAAACGTAAAATAGCTGACAAAAACGTAAAAAACAGACGACAACGTAAAAAAAGTGACAAAAACGTAAAAAACTGACAGAAACATAACAAAAACTGACTAAAACGTAAAAAAACAGACGAAAACGTAAAAAAAAACAGACTAAAACGTAAAAAATTAGACTAAAACGTAAAAAACCGACAGAAACGTAAAAAAAACTGACGCAAACGTAAAAAAATGACGTAAACATAAAAAAACTAAAGAAAACGTAAAAAAACTGACAAAAACGTAAAATAACTGACGAAAACGTAAAAAACTGACGAAAACGTAAAAATACTGACGAAAACGTAAAAAAACTGACGAAAATGTAAAAAAATAACGAGAACGTAAAAAACAGACGAAAACGTAAAATAACTGACGAAAACGTAAAAAACTGACGCAAACGTAAAAAAACTGACGCAATCGTAAAAAAACTGACGTAAACGTAAAAAAACTAAAGAAAACGTAAAATAAAACTGACAAAAACGTAAAATAACTGACGAAAACGTAAAAAAACAGACGAAAACGTAAAAAACTGACGAAAACGTAAAAATACTGACGAAAACGTATAAAACTGACGAAAACGTAAAATAACTGACGAAAACGTAAAATAACTGACCAAAACGTAAAAAAACAGACGAAAACGTAAAAAACACTAGTAAAAAGATAAAGAAACAAAAATGAAAGAAGTACTTCAAGAGAAAAAAACAAATGGTCTTCTTCTTTGCAGATGAAGAGCTTAGATGCACCTCTTCTTCTGCAGACATGGTTTGCAGATGAAGAGGTAAAACCTCTGAAAAAACAAACGAAACCTTAGTTTTTGTCTTAAATTGAGTTGACATGGTTCAAACTGCGTAAAATACGTGTTTGACTTCAGTTGGGTTTGGGTGTTTTAATGCTGTTGTGGTTAATGTATACTATGCCCAACTTGGCGAGTTATAATTGTCCAAGGGCCACGTTTAATCGCCCTAAGGGCTGTTTATATTCGCCACTTGGCTATTGTTTAACATCTCTCCAAGGGCTATGGTTATACTGCCCCATAAGGGCATGTATAACTCGCTTGTGTTATCCCAAACAAGGTGAAGTTACTATACCGCCTATTATTTATGTGGTCACAAAAAAACAAACAAAAAACCAGATTCCAGAATTTTCGGTATCTGTGTTTTCCTGCTGCTTTTCATAACAATTTTAGGTTGAGTTTTCTTTCAAAATCTAGTAAAAAAATCAGACATAATAAGCTTATAAAATAAAGCAGTATGGACAATGAATAGCCACCAGATAAGCCCAAATAAGGACGGAATAAGCTCAAAATACGTAGCGAACCACCAAGAAGAACAAACTTTCTTTTGATATTGAATAAAAATGATGAAGGACTAAAAAGTATAAATCTTTTTGTCAAGAAAAACCAAGCCGTGGCTTTTTGTGCTAAGATAAGCCGTGAAAAAGACTGATACAAGCTTAAATAAGCTATAAATCACAAGACAACACAACAATATAAATGTGAGCAGATTTAAGATAACAAAATGAGGACAACCGGACTACAAAGATAAACTCGACCCTTATAATGTAAACCAATGGCTACTTGATGCCAATTGAAAAAAACAAAGAATCTAAGATCCGGTGGTCTTGGTGAATCAAACCATATGATAGTCATATTTAGAGAGAGAAAGTAGAGGGAGAAACTTGTGTGTGTAAAATGAATTTAAGAATGAAGCAGGACCTTCAAGACAAATGGTAGATGAAATCAAGAATTATGTTGAAGGGCGTTTTGTATGTGCCCATGAAGCATATTGGAGAATTTTGAAGTTTGACATCCACAGAAGAGAACCGGCTGTCCAGGTCTTATCCGTCCATTTGCAAGATATGCAGCGACTAACTTTCAGAGATACAGATAGGTTAGAATCAGTTGTTAATTTACCTGGTAAGAAGGATACAACATTGACTCAGTGGTTTGCCTACAACGCTGCTAACGAAGACGGCAGGCACTTAACGTATCTGGAGTTTCCCTCGGAGTTTGTATGGTATCCTGATAGGAAAAGCTGGTCTCCACGTCGAACCAATAAGTCATCGATAGGCCGTCTTGCATACGTGCATCCGACTTCAGGGGAGTTATTCTACTTACGAATATTATTATGTCACCAAAAAGGGTGTAGAGATTTTTGGGAGGTACAAAAAGTGAATAATGTTCTGCATCCGACTTACAGAGCTGCATGTGAAGCGTTGGGTTTATTAGGTGATGATAGAGAATGGGAAATCGCAATTGAGGAAGCATGTGGTTCTGCAACACCAGAACAACTAAGATACGTTTTTGCTCATATACTCCTTCATTGTGAAGTTACAAATCCATGTAGACTATGGGTCAAATATTGGAAAGAAATGAGTCATGATATACCCAGAAGAGTGTCACAAATGGTACAAATACCTGATTATCATCTAAATGATGGTTCATTGGAAGGGTACACACTATATGAACTAGAAGTCATACTCAACAATTGTGGTAAGTCGTTACAAAACTTTGGTCTCAGACAGCCTCCAGAACATCTACTAACTCAGCTCAGTAATAGATTACTCATGGAAGAAAGAAACTATAATGTAGACATGTTGAAGAATGAAAAGAATGATTTAGTTCCAAAGCTAAATGTACAGCAGAAGTCAATATATGATCTGATCATAAATGCTAATTCAAATAACCGGCAAGAACTTATATTCGTTTATGGTCATGGTGGAACGGGGAAAACATTTCTTTGGAAAGCCATCATCAGCAGTTTACGGTCTGAAGAAAAGATTGTATTGGCAGTCGCATCTTCAGGTATTGCTTCTTTACTCCTACCTTCAGGCCGCACTGCTCATTCCCGATTCAAACTTCCACTGGAATTAACAGAAGAGTCTTTATGCAGAATTACAAAAAACAGTCACCTTGGAAAGCTTTTGGCTGACACTGATCTTATTATCTGGGACGAAGCGATGTTGTTTTGAAGAGCTAGATAGGGCTCTAAGAGATATTCTTAGTCAGCCGGCTTCTTTGTTCGGAGGTAAGTCAATTCTCTTAGGTGGAGAATTTCGGCAAACACTTCCAGTCAAGAAAGGAGCATCAAAGATTAAAATAATAGCGTCCTGTATTTCTGAATCTCAGTTATGGTCTTCTTTTAAATTCTTCAGATTAAAAGAGAACATGAGGCTTGCAAGACCATATATTAGTCTAGAAGAACGAAGCATGGTAAACTCATTTGCTTCATGGCTACTTGATATTGGTGACGAAAATATTGGCTAAGCAGATGAAGAGGACCCTGAAAATGCAAGTTGGATTAATGTTCATCCCAGCTACTGTGTGCCACCTGATGACCAAGGGTTGTCAAACCTCATTGACTTCATCTACGATCAAAGCACTCTTCAAACACCGTCGGCAGTAACACTTCAACAAAAAGCGATTGCTGCCCTAAAAATGAAACTGCAGACCTCATAAACTCCAAAGTTCTTGACATGGTACCCGGTGAAAGCAGAACTTATATGATCCTAGACGAAGCTATACCAACTGGAAACAACGGAGCAGAGACAGAGATGCTTTATCCATTAGAACACTTAAACACCCTTAAACTACCAGGATTTCCACCACATCATCTTGAACTTAAATCCGGCACACCAGTTATGCTTCTACGCAATGTGAATCTCGCTGGCGGACTATGCAATGGCACAAGGATGATCGTTAGGCAACTGATGACCAAATTGATTGAAGTGCAAATTATCACGGGAACAAGACTAGGCGAGAAAGTGTTCATTCACCGAATTCCACTCACTCACAAAGATCCCAACCTCCCTTTCATCTTCAAACGAAGACAATTTCCTATAAAGCTCTGCTATGCCATGAAAATTAATAAAAGCCAAGGCTAATCTCTGAACAAGATCGACGTCTATCTTCCCCAACCAATTTTCGGTCATGGTCAGCTATACGTGGCATTATCAAGAGCCACAACCCCTCACGGTCTAAAAATTCTCATTGAACCCCAAGAAGATCAACCCTTAAATACTACAAAAAATATAGTATACAAAGACTTTTTGAAAAAAATTCATGGTGCCTCGCCATGTCATTAAATTTTTTGACTTGTTATAGTTTGATGCGCAATAAAATTTTGATGCAAAAAGTCAAAAGAAGTTGGGTACAAAAACGAATTTTTGATGCACAAAAAACCGATTTAATGCACAAACGTTTTTTTAATAAAATTTTTTCGGCAAAACTATCCACTTTTAGAAAAACTTCCTTTACAACTTTTTCATGCACCAACATACACGATCTTGTGGATTTTTTTCAGAATTTTTTGAGAACTTTTTAAAAAAAATAAATCTTTTTATCCTTCTCACGAATATTTGTCTTTTTATTTTAACCTTCCTCTATATATATATATATATATATATATATATATATATATATATATATATATATATATATATATATATATATATATATATATATATTTTATTTACTATTATATATATATATGTATACAAGGAAGGTTTAAAATAAAGACAAATATTCGTGAGAGGATAATAAAGAATTTATTTTTTAAAAAGTCTTGAAAAAAATTCCTGAAAAATTCAATTTAAATCAGGTATGTTGGTGCATAAAACTTTTGTAAAAGAAGTTTTTCTAATTTTGAGTTTTTATACGTTTTTTTAATGCGCAAAAAAAGAAATTTTGATGCACAAAAAAATTTTGATGCACAAATTTTTCGACTTTTATAGTTTGATGCGCAATAAAATTTTGATGCAAAAAGTCAAAAGAAGTTGGGTACAAAAATGAATTTTTGATGCACAAAAAACCGATTTAATGCAAAAACGTTTTTTTTCATAATTTTTTTCGGCAAAACTATCCACTTTTAGAAAATCTTCCTTTACAACTTTTTCATGCACCAACATACACGATCTTGTGAAACTTTTTCAGAATTTTTTGAGAACTTTAAAAAAAAATCTTTTTATCCTTCTCACGAATATTTGTCTTTTTATTTGATCTTTATCATATATATATATATATATATAACATGCCTGTAACCCTGAAAATACTCTCCTCTAATAACCTATTACATGTAACTTTTGTCTACAAGCGCTTAGAAATGTGGCAATAACTACTATTAATCGATGTAATCACAACTGTTACTTAGCAATACCAAGCGTTGCTGTTCAACTATCAATGGCAGCATTAAGTATCATTGTTCATTATGTTTTTCATTGCTTCATACGAGTACAAACAGCTAAACAGAGTAGACGCCCGAAAAAAAAGCCCCGCAGCGAAGCGCGGGCAACTAAACTTGTTACATATATGACGGATACGAGGTATCAAAACGTGAATTAAAGAATTGCTAGTGGAGTATGTAATTTCGTTTTTTCCTTATATTGAAATACACGAGGTGTGACTTTTATGTAGGTACGGGTGTGCGTGTGTATTTATGTATTTTTACGGCGGATTGATGCATCTCTGCATGCAAATTGCCTGGGTTCTCTAAAACCTTATCCGCAGTTACTAACTTCAATCCTCATCTACTTTGGAGTTTGGACAATATCAGCTGAACAAAATAAGTGAACATAAAGCTTTTATAAAATGGTTCAAGATTTGCAAAGGGAAATAAAGGTTTATTTTATTATTCCCCGTCTATAAATATCCAAATTGATTAAAATAAAAAAATGTCGGGTCGTTAAAAAGCCATTGTTTTTTACGGCGAGCTTTCTCTCGTAAAGCCAAAGACGCCCAAGGCCTATTGCTATACATGACTTGTCTAACATAGACTACATTAGTAGAAAAGTGATTTCATAAGTCAAGTTCCTTTTCATCTCTATCAAAAATTAAAAAGGGGAAGTGCTGGGGCGGCCACTTCGCGATATTGTGCCAATTCTAGTTTTGAATCTTCATTAAAGTGGTTATTTATTTATATAATTGAACAAAAGCGAGGGTAGGTAGAAAATCAGTAGTGCGTTAGCTTTATTAGCCTTGTATAAATCAAGTCAACGTTCAACAATAAAAGTCTAGAGTCAATAATCATCATCCAAGTCAAGTCAAGACATTTATTAGTATTTATTAGTCATTAATTTGTATTGGGCTCAAGCTCATGACAACGATTCTAGAATGTTCTCTTATATCCTATATATATGATAGTTGTTATCAATTGAAGGCAAGCAAATCAATTAGCATTCAATGGTGAATTATCATATTCTAATATGGTATCAGAGCCAACCCTAAACACTTCAAAAATAATACACGCCCCTAAATCCTTAAATCTGCCATTGCATTTTTTCCTGTCTTTGCTTGCCTGCTGCTGCTATCATTTGCTTGCATTATTTCCTTTTCATATTGCATGCTTAATTGTTGCCGTATTACTTTTCTTCTAAGCGCACATCATGACAAGTTATAATAACACAATTGGTCTACCTGCTGTTCACACGTCTCAAGGTGTTACCAATCAATATAATGTTGCATTATCAAGCTACTTTAATGGATCATATCCATTTACACCCAACATGGGCTTTGTTAACTTCCAACAGTCCAACATGGCCGAATCCATTTCACACCCTATACCCCTATACTCGGCCCAGCCCAACAATTTGGGTTATGTTTATCTTCAGTCTGGACTTGGACACTATTGTCCATCACCTGCTCAGCCCGCATCATACATGACACACCCTCAAGCTAATTTGGTGTCTTCTGTGCCAATTCAGCCGGCCCAAGTGCAGCCCCAGCCGGCCCAAATACCAATCCAGCAGGCCCATCCATACTCGTCTCCACAAGCGTTCCAAACGATGACTCTACAAGAATCAAATTGGAACATGGATACTGGGGCGTCCTCTCATCTAGCCGAGAACACAGGTATGCTCACTTCTTTTAGCAATCCAAGCTTGTATAAATCTGTATTTGTTGGCAACGGCCAACCCATACCCGTGACTCACACGGGCCATAGCCTTTTGCATACACCACATAAACCCCTTCACCTTCATCATGTTCTTGTCACACCTAATATAATTAAAAATTTGATTTCGGTTCGACAATTCACTCGTGACAATAATGTGTCTGTTGATTTTGATGCTTATGGATTCTCTGTGAAGGATTACCAGACCCGCCGGCTTCTTCTCCGCTGTGATAGTACCGGTGATCTATACCCTGTCACTCAACAACCATCCTCTACCACAACCTTTGCTTTGCTTTCATTGAGCCCCACCACGTGGCACAGACGCCTTGGACACCCGAGTGAAGATGTGCTTCGTCGTTTAGAGTCTTCTCGTTTTATTTCATATAATAAAACAAAGTTGCCCGCTTTGTGTCATGCTTGTCAATTAGGCAAACACACTAGGCTTCCTTTTTACAGTTCCGAGTCGAATGTTGGGTCTGTATTTGATATTATTCACTCTGATTTGTGGACATCCCCCATCTCAAGTGAAAGTGGCATTAAATATTATGCTATTTTTTTGGATCACTTCTCGCATTATGTTTGGGTGTATCCTTTGCTTCATAAATCCGACTTGTTCGATACCTTTGTTACTTTTCGCGCATATGTGAATAAACAATTTAATGTTGATATTAAGGCTTTGCAATGTGACCATGGAGGTGAGTATGATAATACCCGCTTTCACAACCTTTTTCGCCAAAATGGCATGCAGTTTCGGTTTTCTTGTCCCAAAACCTCTCAACAAAATGGGAAATCGGAACGTATGCTACGCACCCTTAACAACATTACCCGCACCTTACTGTTTCAAGCACACATACCTCCATCATATTGGGTAGAAGCCCTAAACATGGCCGCTCACCTTTTAAATATCCTTCCATCCACTGCCATCAATAATGAGATACCGTTCACTAAGCTTCATAACAAACCACCCACATATGATCATTTGCGAGTGTTTGGATGCCTTTGTTATCCACACATTTCCTTTGATCATAAACTTCAACCTAGGTCCACAGCATGTGTCTTTCTTGGTTACCCGGCTCTACATCGAGGGTACCGTTGCCTTGACCTTTCAACCAACAAAATCATAATCTCCCGACATGTCATCTTTGATGAAGACCAATTCCCTTTTGGGTCCATGACGCCCGACACACCCCCATCCTACGATTTCTTGCTACCCCCTCACAACACCCATACGTCCCAAACCACTCATCCTAACAATCACCAATTACATCCCCCAACTGCCATGCCTCCATCTCCTACTCACACGAGCCCTACCCAATCGCCTCAAGCCCAACCGCAATCCCCACACCACCCCCTTACCCCTCGTACTCCAGCAACCCACCAACAAATTCCGGTCCCTCCTTTATCTTCAACTCACGAGCCCACTACACCAAGCTCAACACCGAATACCCATATCACCTCACCTGCTGCTACTGCTTATGGGAACGCCCCAACTACCAATACTCATCATATGGTCACCCGTGCAAAAGCCGGAATTTCAAAACCTCTTGCGCGTATGAATTGTCATGCCACCACTACTTCGCCTATTCCTCGCTCTCATTTACATGCTCTTCGTGACCCTAATTGGCATAAGGCTATGGTAGATGAATATAATGCTTTGATTTCTAACGGAACGTGGGCTCTTGTGCCTCGTCCAGCTAATGTTAATATTGTTCGATCTATGTGGCTTTTCAAGCATAAGTTTAATGCAGATGGCTCGTTGAGCAGGTATAAAGCTCGATTGGTTGCGAATGGTCGCAGTCAACAGCAGGGGATTGATTTTGATGAGACCTTTAGTCCGGTCGTCAAACCGGCTACTATTCGTACTGTCTTGAGTCTTGCAGTGACACGTGATTGGCCTATTCATCAGCTTGATGTGAAGAATGCTTTTCTTCATGGCCAGTTATCTGAGACAGTCTACATGCATCAACCACCAGGGTTTGTTGATTCCGCCCACCCAGATTATGTTTGTCATTTGCAGCGTTCTTTGTATGGGCTTAAACAAGCTCCTCGGGCATGGTTTCAGCGGTTTGCTAGCTTTATTACACGTGTCGGTTTTCAGCATAGTAAAACCGATACGTCACTATTTGTTTATCACATGGGTTCGGATGTTGCTTATCTGCTCTTATATGTGGATGACATCATACTCACAGCTTCGTCTACTGCTCTCTTACAGCGCATTATTACATTACTTCATAGTGAGTTTGCTATGACTGACCTTGGCTCTCTCAATTATTTCCTTGGTGTATCTGCACAGCGATCGAAGTCTGGATTGTTTTTGTCTCAGTCTAAATTTGCAGAGGAAATTCTTGAGCGCGCTCACATGCAGCATTGTAACCCATGCAAGACCCCTGTGGACACTGAGTCCAAACTCGGTTCTGATGGTGACCCTGTCAGTGACCCTACTTTATATCGAAGCCTTGCAGGTGCCCTTCAGTATTTGACATTCACACGCCCAGATATATCTTATGCTGTGCAGCAGATCTGTCTTTACATGCATGATCCTCGTGATCCACATTTTACTGCTTTGAAGCGTATTTTGCGCTATGTTCGTGGGACTATTGACCATGGACTTCAGCTTTATGTCTCATCCACTAGTCAACTCACTGCTTATACAGATGCTGATTGGGCTGGTTGCCCTGTTACTCGTAGGTCTACCTCCGGGTATTGTGTGTTCCTTGGTGATAACCTTTTGTCTTGGTCTGCCAAACGGCAGGTTACATTGTCTCGTTCTAGTGCTGAGGCAGAATATCGAGGTGTTGCGAATGTTGTTGCTGAGACTGCGTGGATTCGGAATTTGTTGCTTGAACTTCACACTCCTCTCTCTACTGCTACTCTTGTCTATTGTGATAATGTGAGTGCTGTGTATCTGTCTACTAATCCTGTGCAGCATCAGCGTACTAAACACATCGAGATTGATATTCATTTTGTCCGAGAATATGTTGCTTCCGGTCAGGTTCGTGTGCTTCATGTCCTTTCCAGATTTCTGTATGCAAATATTTTTACTAAGGGTCTCCCCACAACTTTATTTCTTGAGTTTCGCTCCAGTCTGAACGTCCGAAGATCTCCCGCTCACACTGAGGGGGAGTATTAGCCTTGTATAAATCAAGTCAAAGTTCAACAATAAAAGTCAAGAGTCAATAATCATCATCCAAGTCAAGTCAAGACATTTATTAGTATTTATTAGTCATTAATTTGTCTTGGGCTCAAGCCCATGGTAACGATTCTAGAATGTTCTTTTATATCCTATATATAAGATAGTTGTTATCAATTGAAGACAAGCAAATCAATTAGCCTTCAATGGTGAATTATCATATTCTAATAAGCTTATTTGTTCATTTTCAAACAACCCTTGTTTGTGCTCCTTTATCTTTCACCCCTAACCACAACTCATCCGCTGATTCTTCAACATCAGTCGGTTCGGACCTCCACAAAGTTTCACCCAAGCTTCGTCCTGGTCATGGATAGATCACCCAGGTTCGGGTCCATAAGCAGTGACAATTGCCCTATGAAGACTCGCTATCGACATGAGAGTCCAACTACATTGCATTGCATTGCCAGAATCCATGTTGTATATTTGAAAGAGGTTGACCCCCTTGCTTCTCTCACGGTACAATCCTCTTCAACAACAACAACAATATCGAATATCGTCGAAGCGGGATATTATATATATGAGGGTTAAAATATAAAGTTATAAATCATAGCAATATCCATTCCTAAAGAAAGCAGAGTACATAATTTAATATAAAGTTTAGTTTATTTTGGTCGTTACAACAACACTATAAGCCTATAATGCACTTCGAGTAGCTGATCCTTAAAAGTCACTGTCGCGTACATTTATTGTAATTATGTTGGTCTGATTTCGAGTCAAGCTTGTTTTCATCAATGTTAGTTATATAGATTGAGCTTTCAAACCAATGTTGTTTGAAAGTAAATATCTATCATAAATAATTTTAGAGTAAATTGCAAAACTATTCATATGGTTTGGTCAAATTGCAAATTAAGTTCTTATCTTTTCGAAAGTGCGTCTCGTCATGTCTGTGAGGAACTCACAAGTGCACTCTTGATCCTTGACCAAAATTAATTGACTAACTTACCATCACGGGGACCAAAGACGAGAAGTGTGATTTAATTATTTAACTTTAGTCCAGGATCAAATGTGCATGCACTTATAAGTTACTCACAAAGACGATGAGTACACTTTTTGAAAGGATTGAGATTGAACTTGTAGTTTGGCCAAACCACATCGCGATTTTTGAAATTCACTCTAATCTCTAAAATATTTTTTAACCCAAGTATTCTATTAAGGAAGCTTAAATTTGCATTGAGAAGACTTTGTTAAATTATTTATTAAAGTCCGGGCTTAACCTAATTTAGGGTGAAGGATCTGTTGCGGCAAACGCCAAAAAGAAAAGTCTTTTCGTGGAGAGAAACCCACACTTAAAGTAGCATGAATAGTGGCATACAACATTTTTTCCCCTAGCGGTACTTTACTCCTGCAAGTTTTCAAAAAGAGAGAATAATTTCTTTTTAATTTGTGCGTGTATATATTCTGTGAGGTATAGAGAAGAAAGAATATGTAATGCATTTTAATTTGTGCGTGTATATATTCTGTGAGGTATAGAGAAGAAAGAATATGTAATGCAGGGGTTAAGGGAATGATTAGGGAAAATGATAAAAAGTAGTAATAAAGTGATGATGTGGAGATGAGGTGGCGAGAGAAAACCCTCACTACACCCTTCGCTCTAACAACTAAGTCGAATTCTTACCAATGAAGCTCAAGCTACCGCACTGTTTTCTAAGCTATTACTTCATTCGTCTCATAATTATTGTCCATCGATAAAAAACACACAGTTTAAGAAGAACATTATCATTACAGTTTTCTTTCTCTTACTTTTGGTACAATAACAGTTTTACCTTTAACTAATATTTATCACTTTTTTAAAATTCGTAATAATAACTTTAAATGAGACTAATATAGTAAACTTAATATAAATTTTTCATCTATTTTTGAAAGTAAACAATGAATATAATACAATGAAAGAAAAACATAAATTATAATTATGAGACGAAGTATATATGACACAATTAAACCTTCCTCATTTTGTTTACCATTTATATAAATGACCCTCTGCTAAAAAGAATTTATACGGGCTTGAACACACAACATTTTAATTATTCGAGACACCTGCAGGCTATAACTTTGTTTACCAAAATAAACTCTTTTAAGACAGAGTACTATTTGGCCCCGTTGTAATACATGTCAGGAAATACATTTCAAAGTGGTCCTGGAATCCATTACAAGATCTGTTATTTATGATGAATATTGAAAGTTTGCTGAGAGATATACTGTATATGATTAACACAACATACGAGTAACTCGTCCAACTACCAACTACTTGTCGATTCTTAAAATAATCTTCAATTTAATTCAACGCACATTTCTCTATCACACTCCAAACTGGTCTTAATTTTGTTAGTAGCATACATTGTATGACGGTAAGATAATCCTACACCTGTCATTCCATCATGGTAGGCAATATGAATACGTCGTGTCCAATAACACTTGTTTAACGGATCATTACATCTGTGAGTATAATATTCTGCGAAGATTACTACACAATCATAAGTTATCTATACTAATACTTCAACTTGAATTCCAACGATCTTGTTGAATTTCTCGAAAGTACATGATAATGAACAAGAGTCTCATAGAATTCTGTTTCTATCTAGACTCATCCATTTATTGTCATAACATGCTGTATTTAAGCATGTCAAGCTATTTTTCAGAACAAGAGATGTATATATAATCATTATAAAAGGATTTGAAAAAAACTTTCACGCCCTTAAAAATAAGTAGAAACATATATATACGTGCATATATAGCTACACAGATACAACTAATCAAAATGAAGTTTCAATATATATCTTTTCTCATGGGTTCTTCTTCTGAGTGTAAATATAATCAAGGTGAGCAACAAGGGTCCTTCTCATTAAACACTCTTGTTCACCAATTCCTTCACATCCTTCTTCAACCTCAACAACCTGCAAACAACACAAAACAAATATTTTAATACTAAGATCTAACATAAGTGACATGATCAATCAATATAATGTGTAGCTAGCTCAATATGGATTCCATGAATATTATTAGCTTAATTACCTCAGTTGGCGTTTTTGTGGCAGCAGTGATGATGGGTTCTGGTCGGGCGGAAAAGGAGAGTGTGGACGAGAGGAGGAGGAGGGATAGTATAACGACGAGAGTAGTGGCTCTCGACATGGCTAGTTGAGTGAATGTTGCTAAAAGAATGTATGGTTTTATAGAAGACCAAAGAGTTCGGTACGAGTTTTATGTGGAATGGGGGTGCACATGATATATGTACAGGTCATTATTTATTATGGAAAAGTAGTAAACTCAATCTAAAACAGAATTGAACCATTCTATGCCACATAATTCTTTCGAAAAGCTTAGTTTGACTTGGAATTAAGTTCACAAGCTAGCTTATATCTGTAACTAACTCAAACTATTTATATCCACATAATAACTTCAACATAATTTGATTTGATTTCCATACCAATATGTTTCAAAATAGTACTCCACCAAACATATATTAGAAAAAGCTGAACAGTTTTTAATTAGTTTTAAGACGTACTACTAATCAAAACCTATATTTCTAATAAAGTCGCCGTTCAAAAAAAAAAATTGAAGGTTTGTGATATATATGCTTGGAGGAAAATTTGGCACCAAAATTCCAAAAAATGAACGAGTGTCCATATTTCTACTTTATCTCCTAATTTTCCTTTTTAGATTATTTGTTATAAAGATTTTGCTAACCACAACTTTATGAGATGTGTTTAAGTTTTCTTTAATTGAAAAATCAACACTTAATTAACATCAAATATTCCTGTTTTAACAACACATTTTATAATTATAGTCAATATATATATAACGGCAACTATTCCAGCACATAGGGTTGTGGTTTTCTTTTATTTTTATAACTTCAACTAATTATCTTACAATATAATTATAACAAATCTATCTCACATGTTACGTAGGACTTGAACCCACAATTATTTGATTGAGGAACTTCTCACACATTGAAACAAGCCTTTTGATGCACAGGGTTGTAGTTATCAAAACCCCATTGATTAGTTCTACACATATTGATTTCTAAACATTGATTAATTCTACACGTATGTGACTCCAACGTTTGTGCATATTGGGACGTGATTTGCACACTCCTTATTTTGATTGAGACACTAAAAAATATGATGACTTGACATTTATACCCTTAGATCAATTTTACTCATATTCATTTTTATAAAGGCATAAATATAAAGTCATCATATTTTTGAGTGTCCCAATCAAAACAAGGAGTGTGCAACAGTGCAAATCACCTCCCATATATGTTTTAGGCATGCACTATAAGGCGTAATTCGTTTGTTTTCACATGATGTTATCGTTTTGCAGAACCTTTCAATCTGATTATATAAAAAAATGCTGTACAAAGAAATAAAACAAATTTGTTAGAGAATTCTTAACATTTGTGTCATTTGAATTCATATTACATTGTTAATTTCACTTAAGATGTAATTGCAGGCGTTAAAAAATAAAGGATGCACATTCCCGATCAATGTTGATGAGGTTCGTAGTGTACTATTAGCGCAAAGAGCGGCCTTTAAGAATTGATTCAGAAGGCGAAGCTAATAATTTATGATGAAGCTTTTGACATGTTTTTGAGATTTATAGTCTCAGGTCCTTATTAATCAAGTTCGGATAAGGTTTTCGGTGGAATAATGTTGTCTTTGGTGGCTACTTTAGGCAAATTTTACATGTTATTATGAATGGCAGCATGCAAGACGTCGTACATGCTTCACTTAACAAGACTTATCTATGGGAGCATTGTAGTGTCCTTAAGCTTTTAATCAACATGAGGTTGCGTGTTGGGTGCAACCCTGAGGAGGCAGAAGAAATCAAGGAAATTGCTGAGTTGATAATGAATATTGGGGATGGAAAAATTAGTGGCAAGAACGATAGTGAGTCCGTGGTTGAATTCCTAGAATGAATGCTCTTCGCAAATTCTGATGACCATGTCGGCGCGGTTATACAAAAACTTACAAGCATTTTAAGGAAAACTTTTGGGATCCTGCTTACTTGCAAGACATAGTTGTTATTGCGCCGATCCATGAAGAGGTCGATAAAGTAAGTGAACGTATGATTTCTTTACTTATCGGTCGGGATAAGGTCAACTACAATACAAATAGAAATTTTGATATTGATGTAGTGTTTTCAAATTCGACGAGTCACTGTATACTACAAACTTTCTAAACACCAACAAAATGTCAGGTGTACCACACCACAAGCTAGCATCGAAGATTATTGGTTCCCTTATAATAGGTTTATGCAATATTGACCAAAGAGGTTGAGTATGTAATGGTACAAGGTTGTAGGTTTTTTCGGATAAGTATCTATAATATCGAGGCCGGCCGTTTGTAAGAATATGACTTTTCAAGTAAGCAGAAGGTAATTCCCCATTTCAGTTTGTTTTACTATGCCATAAACAAACAAGGACAAAGTTTGTCAAGTGTGGGCCCATTTGGAACGTTCAATGTTCTCGAATGAACAACTATCTGTAGTTGTTTCAATGGTTAATTGCAAGAAGGGTTTAAAATTATTTGCTCTAACAAAGATGACAACTCCCACTGATTCCACGAACAAAATTGTTTACAAAGAAGTGTTTCACAACTTCAAGTGTTTTAAAATGTTGGTCCCCATTGGAACTTTTTTTCTTTCCTTATTTATCGTAGTTTGACATTCGATAAATTTTATATTTTTATAAATGTAGCATTTTTCAACCAAATTTTAGTAGTTATTCATTTCAGGTTTTTTCTTGCTTTAAAATTCTATAACTCAATTCAGTAATGTAATTACAATTTTAGTTATCATTATTAGGACAAGACACATATTGAACAACTCATACATGACATTAACCACACTCGACCAACGCACTTTCATTCCTACACCGAACATTGGTATTGTCAACTTTTCCATTGTCTACGACAACAATGTAAACCCCTCCGAGTGTTTGTAACGCTCTATCCCCCATCTCGTAGTTTAATTACTAAGTCCTTGCTAGTGTTTAAATCTAAACTAGGTTTTCAACCCGCGCTCCGTTGCGGAGCGCGGGGTTTCACGTTAATTTATGTTAAACGAAGTTGTTCTAATCTACAATGGTCAAAGTTTTAAAACTCGTGCAAAGTCATTGACCCAAACCTGAAAAAGTCTTCCTACACTTGTGATAGAAAAGTCTTGCAACACTTGCTCTTAAAACTCATTACTTCTCTTTGACCTGTTGAGGGTAACCTACTAAGTAATGTATGTTTTCTTCTTCTTTTGCTGCATACTTGTTTTGCCATAGCTCTACATCCTGTTCTCAAATGTAATCATTTGCATTAGGGATCTTTGTAAGACTTCAGACCTCGACTTCTCTGATTCTCCATCATCTTCAACCGCATTCTGTACATATAAATAAATAGATCTCCATGAGTGGATGTACAGGCTACTGCATTGGCGTGATAAAATGCACAAAGGTTAATAAAGTTGCTTCTTTCTCGCTGTAAGAGTCTTTAGTTTCTCATAATCAGTCTTCCCTTTGGCAACCTTGGCTTCGTATGGTGGTTTTTCTGCCATGAACCATATAAGCCGAGTATGACAAAACTATAAGAGATCGAGGCAATGAACTCACTTGCTTTTGCATTTGCTCCACCCGAGCTTGCGGCAAAGTCACTAACGGCAACATTCTCTATTATTTAATGCTACACACCAAAGCTACAAAGTGTAGTCTAATTCAAATGTTGCAGAAACAAAAACTTTGACCGATACATCGACCTTTTCCTCCCTCGACCTATTTTTGTAATTAATAAAGCCGGTTTAGATATATTACACATGTTTTTAGTTTTTACAGTTAAGTTCGTGATTATACAATCATGTGTAGATTGAGGTCGAAGTGGGTCATTAATAGTAGGGTAAGGTGACTAGCAATCAATTCTTTGTCCATACTTTTAATTTGTCATTCCGTGTTAAAACTGCTTACAAAACCTAAGGCTAAACGTAGTGGTGACCGCAGAGGACACCGTCATGTCAGCGCCAACTCAGTTTTCTCTCTCCTAGACCACACAGTGACCAAACACCCGTAGTGGTGACTGCACAGGCGACCGAACAAAAAATATTTAAAAAAAAAACATTACATTAATAATTAAACATTACAAATTAAAATACGGAAATAAAAATACACGGAAGAAAAGACGGAAAAAAAATTACGGAAGATAAAAAATTACTGTAAATTAGTTTGCATTTGTTCGATGCCAAATGTGTTCCACTAGATCGGCTTTAAGATTAAGATGAGTTTCTTCGTCGTGTATTTCTCTGATAACTCGTAGCCTATCTTGTGCCGATCTTACGGGATCATCTTCACGATGTTGTTCCTCCGGATAAAAGTCGGGAGAGATTGCCTTTTCTTTTTCTTTGCGAATCATATTATGTAATATAATGCAAGTGTACATCAAATGCGTAATCCTTTTAAGACTCCTAGACTGTGCAGGAGTTCTTACGATAGCCCATTTTTTCTTTAGCACGCCAAACGCTCGTTCCACATCTTTTCTTGCTGCTTCATGCGCTTGCTTATATCTTATTCGCTTCACATCATTTGACCCTGGCTGCGAAATAGACTTCATAAGCACACAATTCTGGTTTTATCCGTCAGTATGTAATATCCCCAGTAATTAAGTCAACGTCGTTAGCCAAGGAATGGAACCTCTGATGCTTTTACTACTTTAAGATTCATTTTTAATCAGGGGGATTGTCGTAAAAACGTTAACCGGTCTATTGTTCGACTGCAACACCAAAGAAGGCGTGGCCAAATCCATAATTCTATGTGTGGTTAACCGCTTCTAACAAACTGATTGGCTATGACCCGGAATCACCCTATGAATTGTGCACGATATGCTTGTGGACATTGATCCACACAACCATTTTGTTCAGTCTATGCTGTATCATTACAGGAAAAACCCATTTTGTTATCTGGAAAAGGGTTGATTTTCGACGTCGTTTTCGTAGGCTCAACAATTACTCCTCGCTCATATAACTCTATTAAACCCCATTTTCTGAAAGCATCAAACTAATCACGAGAAGTTTTTTCAAACGATTTGTATAATCTTGTCTAGAGATTGAACAGCAGCGTATGCTAGTTGGCGAATCGCGGAGGTACACTTCACTAAAGCAGAGATGCCAGCTTTTCCAACAGCATCACACCCTTCTTGAAAATAAGGGCAGTTAGCAGACAAATCTCGAACAATGGGGGGGGGAGGTGTGAAACAGCATCGTTTCATGCGGAATCGTTTACAAAATAATATGCGTTGTTAAATGTTTTTTTTGCAAGGAAGCTAGCAATAGACGGTCATGAGCACCGTAACGATCTCTAGGCATATAGCTTCGTTGGTATTTTTGGATTGTAGGAGTAGATGCTTGAATAACCAAAGCAGCGTCTATTAAAAAACCGGAGAGTAAACTATTCACTTCCGTTTCATCATCCGTATCATCGAAAAATAAACACTCGGAATTAATTTGAGACATATTGTTTGTAGTGTGTGTTTTTGATAAAAAGTATATATGTGTGTGAAAATAGGAAAGAAGATGTTGGGTTTTATAGAAAATAAAGGGAAATTTTTTTATAGGAAACGGCTTCATTTACTCGGTCTTCTACACGACCCAAACAATTGAAAAGGTTGGGGGGGGACTAGTCTAGTTCGGTCGAGGTAATGGGACGACCGACCTTAGTTACTTCCACATGGGACGACCGACCGAAGGTCGACCTTACCATTACATTCAGTCTTACATCAAATATCTGACATTTGATCAAACAATATAAAAAGTTGTGATTAAACTGAACTTTTGCATCTTTTGACCCATTTCCATTTTCCATTTTCCATGAGGGCGAAATCTCTTTTTGTTTGACCCATTTGAAAAAATAGCCAAATCAACCCATTTATAAGGGGCTTGGAATTTCTACCTAAAATCATATTTGATGTTCTCACATTATCTTCTTGGGCAAACTTAAACACTGAAATAACATATTAATAGTTTCTTTAGTCTATCTAAAGAGTAGGTGTCTGCAATTTTATAAGGTAAAGGTAATAGTACCACTTTTTAGAAAGTTGTAAACTTGTCACAAAGGTTACGAATTTAATCCACCACTTTCCTTCTAATTTTTATAATTTTGGTTCTTGGTGCCTAAAACCGAAACCGACCCGATAAAACAGAATCATAACCAAACCGACACCATTCTCATTCGGTCTGGTTTCGGTTAAGCCTTTCACCACATTTTGGTTTCGGTTCAGGTCTACTCGGTTCGGTTCGGGTTTAAGCCGATGCTCAACTTTAATAACCACAATCCTATGACTAAGAATGAGACAAATATCAGACTATCACACTTGTATACTTGCAGACCTCATATTAGAGAAGTATTCCCTTTCTATACTTCTAACAAAAACCATATCCGACATATTCATTGACGTCTTGTTGTATCTCAAACCCGAAGCAAAACTAATTGTTTCTTTTCTATTAACTTAATTAAAAGATTTCTATTTAGTTTCAGCATGAACGAACAAACCGATCAATTATCAAACAAAGCATCCTGCAATAGTATTCAACTATGTTTATAAACTAAAACATGCCAATTATCATGTATTGAATATTATTACGCTAAGATGCACAAACAAATAGCATTAATAGCTAATGATAATAAGTTAATGATGTGTTTCAAAAGCTTTAAATTTATAATGACTGAAAATACCAATTTTATTATAGGGAAACACACGGGTAAAAGTATAACCCACGTATATAGTATAATCTTTTTAGGTAAGACCAGGTCGTCCACAGGGATTTGAGTAGTATTCTAATAATCAGAAAAACAGACTTTAACAATTTTGTAAATAACTTTTTACCAGTAATAATAAAGATGACTACTCGGATAGTTGAAAATAATTTATAAGTGTTGGAAATGATTAAGACCTCGAAGATGGAACCTTAACTTATAAAAAGGATTTCTCGTCAGAAAACGTTTTCACAAATTAACTTGATTAACTCAAGACTTATATTTAGTAGACTAGACCAAATGTGTCACTCAAATAGTTTAGTTACTTATTATATCAAAGCTTATTTTGTTTATCAATTTACGAAAGTGGATTTCTCGACACAAACGATAAAGATCATAGACAAATCTTTAAAACCACATAGATCATAACGGGTCTTTCGACCTATACCGATATGATTATATAATCTAAGATAAGCAAAAACTGATAAGATAAGATATAACAGGATCACAACATAAGCTTGAGATTAATAGGATCAAGATCATACCAAACACTTATTCATTATCATAACGTCATTGAGTAGTCATGAGAGATTTAGTCTCTCATAGATACGAGGTTCATAACATAAGATGATTCAACATGAATTTCCATTATTCCAATATACTAATATGATATTTTGCTTCGTTCTTGATCGTTTGATCTTGAATCTTTAAAAGGGTGAGGTGTTTATGGTGTTTTGGTGGATGATTTGGAAGGAATTAATGAAGAATTTCTGATGCGATAATTGAGGAATAAAGAGAGAAATGATTTTTTAGGGTGCTTTGGGAGTGAAAATTCGTCCTCTATTTATAGGCTAAAAATAGGTAAAAAGTGTGGCGCATAAGGATATTTGTGCAGCGTACTTAGTGATTAAATGCGAGGATAATAAATGTTTAGTAGAGAAGTGCGGCGCACAAGATAATTTGTGCGGCGTACTTAGGGTGTTAATGTAGTGGCATTAAATTCTTCATTTAACTCTTCATAGTTAGATAGGAAGTGCAGCGCACACGTTATTTTGTGCGGCGTACTTGGGGTATTAATGTACTTGTTTGACTAAGCTTTAATTACTTCTGACTTTGGGGAGAAGTGTGGCGCACAACTTATAAGTACGGCGTACTTGGCATGTTTGAGAGGAGGTGCAGCGCACAACTGATAAGTGCGGCGTACTTGCAGACTTTTCAGCTTGAGGTTTTATCCTTTTCTTGTATCTTTATTTCCAATATGTGTAAATACTTGAGCTTTGTTCCTTTTTATCTTGAGATGTCTTCTAGTGAACCTGAAAGCAATTCATGCTATTAAGTATTGAAAGTTCACGAGAAATGATTAATTATATGCAAATAACGCTACCTAAGACATGTATAATTTGGGCGTTATCAAATCCCTCCACACTTAGCTATTGCTTTCCTTCAAGCAATCAAAGCGAGAAAATAAAATCATTTATCGTGACGTGGAGAAAATTTAGATTTTACAAGTGTTTACAGGTTTAGATAACTTTTTAGGCATAGACATATAACAGAGCACCTCACATAGGGAAAGTGTTTCATTTTAGAATTCACTCAGTTCACTTAGATAGGGTTTTATATATTTTTGTAAAGACACTCAATTTACACAGACATAATCTAGACAGCTACCATAGGCTTTTACTTGACACATAAACTTGATTGAAGGGCGGAACTTGATTGAAGGGCGGAACTTGATACTGAAGCGGGAGCATATGCTAATCTTCATGTGCCGGAACTTAAGCCTTTATTTCTTTGAACTTCTATATATACTACACACATTTTTTTGAGATCGAGATCACATATAATAATAACTAAGGCTTGGCATAGAACTTCATCTTTTAACTTTACTTCTTTACTTAGATATTTCAGCAACTTAGCACTAAAGAGAGTGCTCGCAAGAACATGAACTTGCGGAATTCATAACATATGATTAATCAGGCTTTGGTCTAGTAAATGATGATCAAGCACAAGTTCTAGAGCTTCTAAATTACCAGCTCACTTATAATAATTATCAACCAATACTATTGCTCCAGAAAAGGCGACAAAACCACATATACACATCCATAATGATGGAATAGATACATATGATTGCTCACTCCTTAACTCAAAAAAGCTAAAGGCATCAATTATCTTGGGTACCCGAATATTCTAACGGCTTATAATTCTCACAAGTTTTTGGTGGGTTGATTTTTTTTGCTAGTTATAATGTCAAACCGGTTGGATTTGCCTTACTACGAACATTTTTTAATTTTTGAAAGCATATATATTATAAGATTTTTGATTTCGAAAACATCGGTTTGGTAAAAATTTTGGCAGGGCAAACATGGAGGGATATGATTAGTTTTTCCTATTTGGCTCCCCTCCACACTTAAGTTGAACATTGCCCTCAATGTAATAACTGATAATAGAGATAAAATAGAGAAAATTAAGGAAAACGGTACTTCTTGGGGCATAGAGAAGTATAGCTGCGAGAGAGCAATCCTTGAGCAGACTTCATAATTTTCCAAATCATTAAGCTATATAACTTGCATAAAAGTAAATAAAAAAGTACACAAAAAGAAAATATTTTTGTTGTTTTTTTTAGAAATTAAATAAAGGATATGAATAGAAGAATGGAGGAGGGACTCCTCCACACTTAAGTGAAGCACGGGTTGCCTCCCGAGAAGCGCATAATTTTTAAGAGAGTCGTTAGCTAGACTCGAACTTGGTGAGTCATTCTTTAGGAAAGAAGGGAGTCACAACTTCCCTTTGGTCATTATAATATTCTTCTTCATGATATAGTTTGAGTTGATGGCTATTTACAATAAATGTTTTTCCATCTTTTCCATTGAGTTCAACATACCCAGATGGATATTGATGTTTTACTACATATCGTCCTAACCAACGAGATCTGAGTTTCGGTTGTTTGAACTTATACTTTGAGTGAAAGAGCAAAACCTTGTTTCTATGTTTGAATTCTTTTCTCATTCTTAGTTTTCTATCGTGCCAGACTTTGGTTCTTGCTTTGTATAATCAAGAGTTTTCCTAGGCTTGATGTCTAATTTCATCTAATTCGTGTAATTGGAACATTCATTTTTCACCAGCAACGATCAGATCTGGATTACAATTCTTCAAGGCCCAGTATGCACGGTGTTCAATTTCGAATGGTAAGTCACAGTTCTTTCCATATATGAGTTTGTAAGGTGTGGTACCGGTAGGTATTGTGTAAGCAGTACGAAAAGCCCACAGAGCGTCATCAAGTTTTCTTGACAAAATAGCATGATTGTCTTCAACAGTCTTTACAAGTATTCTTTTAAGAGCTATGTTCGTGTTTTCAACTTGACCACTAGTTTGAGGGTGATATGATGTAGAGAAATGGTGGTTAACTCCATATCTTTTCATGGTTCTTTCCATTATTTTACGGTAGAATAGTTTCTTCAAGAAAGTGATAACCACTCGGGCATCATTGGTTGGTAAAGCCTGAGCTTCGGCCCATTTAGATACGTAATCAACAGCGACAAGAATGTATTTAAACTTATGCGATTTTAGGAATGGTCCCATAAAGTCAATACCTCATATATCAAAAATTTCACATACTTGAACGTTTTGATATATTTCCCGTCTTTTGGCATGCTTCGCAAAGTTAAACTCTAGTATGAGCTTCTTTTATGGTTGTCGACCAGTAAAATCCTAAGTCTAAGAAATTTTTAGCGGTTATATTGGGTCCATAATGTCCACTGGTTGGTCCGTGGTGACATTGATCTAAGATTGTTCAGGTTTCTGGTCC
>BQNB010040262.1:12763-47529 GCA_026074375.1 Tanacetum coccineum
GTAAGTTCAGTGTTTTGAATTTGAAAAGTGACAGCATCAAGCTTAGCTTGTTTTAAGATTAATAGTTCATCTCTACACTTGTTTAATTCAAAAACAATTTTGTTTTATTTTGACAGTAAGTTTAATATTTGCTCTTCAACAAACTTAAGATCCATATTGATATATTTGAGGTAATTTTGCCAATCTGCATCCTCATCCATAGAGAGAAGAATATTTACATTTCTCATGGTGATGTCAATCCATTCACCATTACAAGTATTGATGTGTGATTTTACAAGCTTTAAATTTATAATAACTAGAAATACCCATTTTGACCAAAAACACAACATTTAAGCAAGTATACCCTATTCGAGTGTAATATAGTATTAGGTAAGTCCAGGTCGTTCCACGGGATTTGTAGCAATTCACAGATTGTTTATCAAGTAACAAAGCTAATTGATTGTCACGGGTCAAATAGCCTAAACGTGTGTATAAAGCAAGTAAGTAACAAGGCGTGATCCACATAACATAATAGATAGAGATAGAGCAAGACTTTATATAAATAAAGCATACAAGTCATATATGACGGGTAATCATAATAACATGCATATCTACCAATGATAACATAGAATCCTTTCGGCCTATATACTACATTATCATGAGCGCATTAAGAATGGTTTATATCAAATATGCATACATATGAATTCCTCCCAACCCGGTCGGTCAACATAAGGAAGGGTCTTAAACATTAGTCTACTTGGGTTGTTTATCAATTTACCACACAATTCTCACAAGTATGATATTGACACGCCATAGACAAACGGTTCAAAATACATCAAGACAATTAACCCTTTCGGCCCATTTCAATTGCAATGATATACCAAAAGATAAACAATTATCCAAGCAAGATAACATCGAATTCATAAACATATATATTCATAAGTCATAGCAAAATCATCTAAATATCATATAATGTTTCACATATGAGAACAAAGTAACAATACCAATATCTTGACTACAACAACCACCATCCCAAAACTAATAGTTCCATGATCAACCAACAACCAAATGCTACTGAGATAACCCAAAATATACCAAGTAACTTCAGGAAATCCGCAATATATCACCAAATGGAGTGTTTGGTAACAAGGTTTATGGTGATGATCTTAAGAGAATTTGGTGTGAATCCTCTAAGAATCAAAGTGGAAAGTATTTAGATTCTGAAAATGGATGATATGTAGGCTAGATATGGTGTTAGAACTCTAGAAATTCATGGCTATGGTGGTGGTTTGTGGTGGTAAAATGGTAGGAAGTGGCAGATTAAAGGGGTGTTTGGATCATTGGATCCAATGATCCTCACCACTCCTTCCTCCTCTCCAAAGACTATAATGAATGTGTGTGTGTAAGATATAAGATTGTGTGAGAGATATATGAAATGGGAGAGCTAATGAGGGTATTTATAGGCTATTCGGGGGTCAAAGTGCGCCGCACAAACTTATTTGTGCGCCGCACAAAGGGAGTTAATGCACACTTCATTTAATTGCCTTTAATTTTCTCCACCGCCTCAAAAGTGCGCCGCACTTTGGGTAAAACCGCCGCACTTTGAGTGTTAAAGGACTTTTCAGTTTTGGTGAAAAAGTGCGCCGCACTTTCTGCAAGTGCGGCGTACTTTTGGTCATTTTAAGCAGTTGGCCTTTTTCATGGTTGTAGATAATTGAATTCCGCTCGCGTGGCCGCTTGAACCAACTAAAACGAAGTTCGTATGACCGAGTTATGATCAAAACATTGAATAGGTGTCGGGAAGCATTCAACTTGAGTCTTTTCTTCGTTTAAGCTTCATTTCTTTGTGTTGTATTCCGTTTTATTCCACGACACATCCCAAGAACCTACAATTGCAAATATACTTAATTCTATATCAAAAGTTCTTATAATTAGCCAATTTATATATATATAAATTATGAAAACACCAAAAACCTACGAATAGGATTATACATTATCTATACCAATAAGTCTTATAATGAAAGGGAATTAGTATGTATAAAATATTGATAACTTTGCTATGGAGAACCTACAATACAAATATACTCTATGTCTATACCAATAGTTTTCTATAATTGAACCAATGTTGATAGTATAAAAAAGTTATTGAAAGGGGGGGTACCCAAGAACCAGACAGAGCGACGTAATATACTCTATTCATATACTCTATTCTATACCAATAGTTCATATAATTAACAAATTTATATATATATATATAATTATTGATAACGCATATAAAAACATGTATAATTTGAGCGTTATCAACCCCCCCACACTTAAAACTTTGTTTGCCCTCAAGCAAATCTAAAAAAAAGAAATTTTATAAACAAGGTCATAGGTGACAAGACAAGGAAATTATATATATATATATATATTTTTTATTTTTAAAAAATTTTATTGGGTGTGAAATTTTCGAAAATATTTTTGGTTTTTGTAACAAATAAGTGCAAAAGGCGCAAGCACCCCCCGACACTTAAGGGTTTGCTTGCCCTCAAGCAAAATAAGGAAAATAATAAGCTTTACAAAACAAACACATAATTATGAAAAATATTTTTGGATTTTTAATATGTGAAAACAGAGATGTATGACAATACCCAACGATCTTCAAGCTGCCATAACATGACGAATCACCTCACGAATAAGGAAAAGTATAATTCACTCAAACACTCGTATGTGATGTAATAGAGGATAAAAGGGGAAATCACACTCAATTGCTCAGACATGATCCATTTCATACCATAGGCTTATACAATAAACAAAACTGCACCGACATGGCGTAAGCACCAGGTATAAATATCAAAAGAAGACTTTTATTCGGGTTGTAACGTTAGGCTAAGGGTTAATAAGGGTATGGATAAGGCATAAGAAATATATACTGGATTTGGTTTTATAATATACATGTCGACAAGTCCAAGAAACCCATGTTGCTAGTTACGACAATCCACAAACCCATGAGGTTATCGAACCTCTCATCAATGTATCTGACACATATCATATTATATCAATACGCCGTAAATGCCAACAACAATCCAGCTGTTATTCATCATTTTTCTTTTTCTCTTTTTTTCTTCTTTTTTCGATTTTTCTTTTATTCTACTTTTTTTAATTCTTCCACCAACTAACAATTCCCCCACACTTGTGATAAGAATACATCACAAAAAATATGAAATACGGAGTTTGCAACCGTCGTCTTTATTGAAATGGCACAACACTTATAGCAATAAGTACGAACAATCTATCAGCAATATATCATCCAATCATACGAAACTAGCCAAAACCCGCCCAACTCTCTCACCAACTGAAGACTTTCGACAAGGGTTAAGGCTAGGCTAAAGGTTAGATTTTTGTATTTTTTATTTATTTTAGTGGATGAGAAAAATGAATAGAATGGCTCAGCGGGTTAAACTAGGAGTATCTAGCACTAAAGATGAGTGCTAACATAAGGTTTTATTTGGGTGGTTAGCTAATCAGTGTAATTAGCTAAATGAATAAATGAAATGGAATGACCATTTGGGTTAAGTCCTAAGTTGCCTCTTTATCACATAAAAATACCTATATCACGCGAACGTGATCTCACTGCGGTCTCGTAATGATTATCAAACACAAGTTCTAGAATCACTAAATACGCAACTCATAATTATAGGAATTCGAAGCCATTAAATCACGTGTGATATATACAGGCTCAAAATCCTCACATATTTACTAGAATGGTTATAAATGCGCAAGTAATGTTATCAATCCCGAGTCGAATCTGCTTTATCAATCGGGACACATCTCTGATTTCAAAACTTTATTTGTTTACTACGTTTTTATTCTAATATATTAACCTAAGTGGAAAAAAATTTAAAAACCAAAATAAATTTTAGATTACAAAGGGCGAACAAAAGTTTTATACTTTTAATAATAAGTCTGATTTTCTGATTTATTTTCCCCCCACACTTAAGTTAAGCATTATGCGTAATCAGAAAATAACTTAAAAGGGGACAAAAAGGGTATATAATATAAGAGAAACGAGACTTTCGGGGTCTATGTGCTCGGTTAAATTCTGACTGTACGATGCGAAACAGAACGCCGTCATTTGTATTCTACCACATTATATTTTAATTTAAATATTTCAATCCCTCAAGTGATAAGCTTTACCACCATCCAAGCATCACCTATTTATTTAATCTGAAAAATAAACTAACTACAAAAACCGTCAAATACAAAAGCGCACTTTCGTAGGCAACAAGATTGCATTTAGCGTATGCAACAAGCCTTTAAACCCCTCGGTGGCCGATGTGGATCGAGTTATTGCTGTATGAGGGTTTCCAGCAAACACACCCACAAAGTTCAAAATCATATATATTTATATATATTTTTTTTTCATTAATTTTTTTATTTATATACATTTTAGTAAAACAAGCATACACAAAACATAACGAAATGAAAAATAACATAGAAAGAAAAATATAATTACTAATATTCAAACACTCAAACCACATATATATAAAAAAATTAATGGCGAAAATAAAATCTTTTTGTATTTTTTTATTTTTTTTTTGGTTTTGAGACAAACACATATATCAAACACATAATTATTATTTAAGGTTTAAAACGATAATTTACAAAATACTTATTATTATTATTATTTTTATTATTCATTTATTTTAATTTTTTATATATTTAAAAAAATTCAGAACAAAAGTGCGGCGTACTTATAACCTATTTTTAAATAATTTTTCAAATATTCAAAAAACTAGCGCGGCAAAAATTTAACAAAAGTGCGCCGCACAACGATATTAGTGCGGCGGCTTATTATGACAGATTTTTTTTACACTTTATTAGTTAAGAACACATATATAATCGCATAAACAAACACAAACAAACCAACTAAACAAAAGAAAATACGAAACTCTTTTTTTTAGATTTTATAATTTTTTTTAACTTTTTTATTTTTATTTTATATATGATCATACTTATAAATACACAAGCAAGCAAACATGCAAACACAAAATAAAACACATAACACATAACAGATAAACAGTCATACAAACACACAGACAAGAACATTATTAAAAAAATGAAACTTCTTTTTAGATTTTTATAGTTTTTAACACTTTTACATAATAATGCAAACAAACACACATAAACAAGCAAACTAAGATGCATAAACAAATTAAGACATTTAACAATTATTCACATAACATAAAAAGAAAACGCATATGATTTATTTTTATACAAAACTGACTCTTTTTGTTATTGCAGGTGCAAAGTGCGGCGTACAAAATTAATTGTGCGGCGTATTTAGTGCAAAATTTTCGAAGATTTTATTTTTCACAGATGAAATGCAAGAAACATAAACAAACACCCAAAACACATGTTTATTATTTTCAACCAGGAAAATGTCTGAAAATCAAAATAGCAAAACAATTTAGAAATATAAAATCTTTTCGATTTTTTTCTAATGACAACTAAATATTCACAAAATTACAAGGCATATAATCAGATAAAATGGGATTTCAAATTATCACATACATGAGACTAGCAATTTAGGGGTTTTGTGTGAGTTTTGGTTTTGGTTTTAAATCAAATCTTGCTAGCGAAAATTCTGCAGAAAGTGCGGCGTACTTGCGAAAAGTGCGGCGTACTTTCTGGGTTTTTCAGAAAAACCGGCTCACAAACAGGATGTGCGGCGTACTTCCTCAAGAATTTTGGGTCAGTTTGCCAGAAAACTGTACGGCGAATGAAAAGAGGATTATCAGAGGATAAGTGCGGCGGTTTCGGTGGTGAATCGGTGCACTTGACCGCCGACTTGGGCATTAACTGCAAAATAAGAAACGGGACAGGGAAAGTACGGCGCACAATAAAGATGTGGCGTACTTTCTGCAACAGGGACATATTTTAAGATTTTAACGAGATTTAAACACACGTAAGATGCACAAGACTAGCAAACAGTCTGCAAACAACTAAACAATTTCCCCGGCTGCTCGGCGCAAAAAAATTAATGTGTAGTTTTTACAAGCTTTATATTGTTTTAATAAACTAAAAATACAACATTTTTGACCAAAAAAACACAAACATTCGAGCAAGTATACCCTATTCAAGTGTAATATAGTATTAGCTAAGTCCAGGTCGTTACACGGGATTTGTAGCAATTCAAAGATTGTTTATCAAGTAACAAAGCTAATTGATTGTCACGGGTCAAATAGCCTAAACGTGTGTATAAAGCAAGCAAGTAACAAGGCATGATCCACATAACATAATAGATAGAGATAGAGCAAGTCTATATAATAAGTAAAGCATAACAAGTCATATATGATGGGTAATCATAATAACATGCATATCTACCAATGATAACATAGAATCCTTTCGGCCTATATACTACATTATCATGAGCGTATTAAGAATGGTTTATATCACATATGCATACATATGAATTCCTCCCAACCCGGTCGGTCAACATAAGGAAGGGTCTTAAACATTAGTCTACTTGGGTTGTTTATCAATTTACCACACAATTCTCACAAGTATGATATTGACACGCCATAGACAAACGGTTCAAAATACATCAAGACAATTAACCCTTTCGGCCTATTTCAATTGCAATGATATACCAAAAGAAAAACAATTATCCAAGCAAGATAACATCAAATTCATAAACATATATATTCATAAGTCATAGCAAAATCTTCTAAATATCATATAATGTTTCACATATGAGAACAAAGTAACAATACCAATATCTTGACTACAAACAACCCCACCATACCCAAATCTAATATGGTTCATGATCAACCAACAACCAAATGCGATGAGATGATAACCCAAAATATACCAAGTAACTTCTGGAAATCCACAATATATCACCAAATGGAGTGTTTGGTAACAAGGTTTATGGTGATGATCTTAACAGAATTTGGTGTGAATCATCTAAGAATGAAAGTGAAAAGTACTTAGATTCTAAAAATAGATGATATGTAGGCTAGATATGGTGTTAGAACTCTTGAAATTCGTGGCTATAGTGGTGGTTTGTGGTGGTAAAATGGTGGGGATTGTGGCGGATTTAAAGGCGTGTTTGGATTCATTGGATCTATGAATCCTAAATACTCCGTCCTCTCTCAAAGGCTCTAATGAATGTGTGTGTGTGTAAGATATATGAAATGGGAGATCCAATGATGATATTTATAGGCTATTCGGGGATCAATGTGCGCCACACAAACTTATTTGTACGCCGCACAAAGGGAGTTAATGCACACTTCATTTAATTGCCTTTAATTTTCTCCACCGCCTCAAAAGTGCGCCGCACTTTGGGTAAAACGGCCGCACTATGGGTGTTAAAGGACTTTTCTGTTTTCTGGTGTGAAAAAGTGCGGCCACTCATTTCTTGCAAGTGCGGCATACTTTCGGTCATTTTCAGCAGTTGGCCTTATTCATGGTTGTAGATAATTGAATTCCGTTCGCGTGGCCGCTTGAACCAACTAAAACGGAGTTCGTATGACCGAGTTATGATCAAAACAGTGAACATGTGTCGGAAAGCATTCAACTTGAGTCTTTTCTTCGTTTAAGCTTCATTTATTCGTGTTTATTCCGTTTGTCTTCCTGAAACATCCCAAGAACCTACAATTGCAAATATACTCTATTCTATACCAAAAGTTCTTATAATTAGCCAATTTATATATATATAATTATTGATAACCCAAGAACCTACAATAGCAGATTATTCTTTAGGTCTAATACTAAAAGTTCTTATAATTAACCAATTTAAATATATAAAATTATTGATAACCCAAGAACCTAAAATAGCAAATATACTCTATTCTATACCAATAGGTTCATATAAATTAAACCAATTTATATATATATATATATATATATATATATATATATATATATATATATATATAATTATTGATAACGCATATAAAAACATGTATAATTTGAGCGTTATCAAATCCTCCCACACTTAAAACTTTGTTTGCCCTCAAGCAAATCTAAAAAAAGAAATTTTATAAACCAACGGTAGTAAGGTGTACAGATAAGGATATTTGACTTATATATATATTTTAAAATTTTGTTATTCTTTTTTATTTTATAAAATTTTTTATTGTGCAGTTGTTGAAATTTCGTAAATATTTGATTTTTGTAAAAATTATGTGCAAAAAGGCGTTAGCACACCCGACACTTAAGGGTTTGCTTGCCCTCAAGCAAAATAATAAGCTTTACAAAACAAAAACAGAATTATGAAAAATATTTTTGGATTTTCAATATGTGAAAACAGAGATGTTTGACAATACCCAACGATCTTTAAGCTGCCATAACATGACGAAGCACCTCACAAATAAAACATATATAATTCACTCAAACACTTGTATGTGATGTAATA
The DNA here is from genome assembly GCA_026074375.1 of Tanacetum coccineum. Taxonomy (NCBI): domain Eukaryota; kingdom Viridiplantae; phylum Streptophyta; class Magnoliopsida; order Asterales; family Asteraceae; genus Tanacetum; species Tanacetum coccineum. Next base: position 21,147 of record BQNB010040262.1, read on the forward strand.
GAGGATAAAAGGAGAAATCACACTCAATTGCTCAGACATGATCTATTTCATACCATAGGCTTGTACAAGAAACAAAAACTGCCACCGAATGGGCATAAGCACCAGTATAAATTTCAAAAGAAGACTTTATTTGGGTTTGTAACGTTTAGGGTTAGGGGTTAATTAAGGGTGATGGAGTAAGGCATGGCCCCGCTACCACAATTACAACCGACCAACGAAATATATACTGGATTTGGTTTTATAATATACATGTCGACAAGTCCAAGAAACCCATGTTGCTAGTTACGACAATCCATAAACCCATGAGGTTATTGAACCTCTCATCAATGTATCTGGCAAATATCATAATATATCAATACGCCGTAAATGCCAACAACAATCCAGCTCTTATTCATCATTTTTATTTTTCTCTTTTTTTCTTCTTTTTTTTCGAATTTTCTTTTATTCCACTTTTTTTTAATTCTTCCACCAACTAACAATTCCCCCACACTTGTGATAAGAATACACGACAAAAAATACGAAACACGGAGTTTGCAACCTTCGTCTTTATTGAAATGGCACAACACTTATAGCAAAGTGCGAACAAACTATCAGCAAAAAATTTACTCCATCATACGAGCAACTAGCAACCAACATGGAGACTTGCGACAAGGGTTATTAAGGCTGGCTAAATGTTAGATTTTTTTGTATTTTTCAATTTTTTTAGTGGATGAGTAAAAATGTATAGAATGGTCTCAGGGGTTAAACTAGGGTATCTAGACTAAGATGGTGCTAACATAAGATTTTATTTGGGTGGTTAGCTAATCAGTGTAATTAGCTAAATGAATAAATGAAATGGAATGGCCATTTGGGTTAAGTCTTAAGTTGCCTCTTTATCACATAAAAATACCTATATCACGCTAACGTGATCTCACTGCGGTCTCGTAATGATTATCAAGCACACGTTCTAGAATCACTAAATCACCGGCACACTCATAATTAAAGGAATCAAGCATAAAATACGTATGATATATACAAGCTCAAAATCCTCACATATTTACTAGAATGGTTATAAATGCGAAGTAGAAATGTAATCAATCCCGAGTCGGAATCTGCTTTTAACAATCGGGAACATCTGTGATTTCAAAACTTTATTTAATTATACGTTTTTATTCCTAATTAATTAACTAAGTGGCAAAACATTTAAAAACAAGAGTAAATTTTTAGATTACAGGAGGTGCGAACACAAGTTTATATTTAAATAATGAGGTCTGATTTTTGATTTATTTCCCCCCCCACACTTTAGTTAAGCATTAGTCGTATATCAGAAAATAAACTTAAAAGTGGACTATACGTCGGAATAATAAATATAAGAGAAAATGAGGATTTCGGGGACTCATAAGTGCATCGGTTGACATTATGAATGATACGACTCTGCGAAACTAGGAACGCGTTTCATGTGCTATTCTACCACATGTAATATTATTAATTTAAAATATATCCACTCCCTAATGTGATAAGCTTTACCACCATCCCGAAGCTTCACCTGATTATTTATCTGCAATAAACGAACTACAACAATCAGTAAAATACAAAAGCCGCACTTTCGTAGGCAACAAGATTGTATTTAGCGTATGCAACAAGCCTTTAAACCCCTCGGTGGCCCGACTGGACGAGTTATAGTCTCGTGAGGGTTTCCAGCGAACACACCCACAAAGTTCAAAATCATATATTGATTGAGGGAGATTAACCCCTTTAAATATAAATATAAATATAAATATAAAATATACTTATAAATATATAAATATAAGGATAAGAATAAAAAAATCTCAATTATAGTAAACCGGGAGTATGATTCCCGGGTCGTTATCCCCAACGAGGATTGCAATTGAAAGTCGAGAGTCGTTTTGAGAATCGATGCTTGAATGGAACAAGATTATGATTGGTTATCTAAAACTACGGGAAAATTAAGGCAAAAACTTAAAAACAATTAAGGTAAGACAAATTTTAATTAAAAACGCAAAACGAGAATCCTAAACGGGACCTAAAAAACCCTATAATTTACAAAATCTAAGTCCTAAATGATATTTTTGGATTTACAAGTCTTAATTGACTAAAAAGCTAGAACAAAGAAAACTAGACCAAAACGGAAAGATTAAGCTTAATACACTAAAAAATTTAAAAAAATTCAAATTTTGCATGTTACCCTACGAAAGCAAATTAATTTTTTGGTTCTATATGTTAAAAGAAAATTTTTGTGTAAAAAAGAATTATATTTTTTTTGACTTTTTTTATAATTTTTTATGAATTAAAAAACGATTTTAAATGAAATTACATGTTTAAAAAGAATTACTAAAACTATTTAATAAAAATCTAAAAAAATTAACAAAAGTAGCTTGAACAAAGAGGAATCTAATAAAAATAAGCTGGTGAAAACAACTTATCAAATAAGCTGTGAAATAAGCCAAAACAACTTATTACACAAAAGAGCTCAAAACGTGTATAAATAATAGATTTTGCAAAACATAACTGAAAAAGTCCCAAGGGCGAGTGGTAGAGGGAGTGTGTGTATAAAACATTTGGTCGAATTTGGGGTTGAGGTCTCGGGTTCGAGTCCTGCTCACCCTTGACTTCCGCAATTCCCAAATGTTTTTTACATGCCATTTTTTACAACTTTTTAGAAGGCTTAAAAATAAGCAACTTTTACAAAACAACTTTTTTTTAAATAAAAAATAAGCACGAAATAAGCTGTTAAAGGACAGGATAAGCAAAGTTATACTAAAACACTAAAATGCTAACTGTTGGGCTTTTTAAGCTCAAATAAGCAAACCAAAAAGAGAAGTAAGCTAAAACAGATGATAAGCAATACCTAAAAAGCAATTTTGAATAAAAATAAGCAACCAAATTAAGCTAAGAAAGACAAAATATCAATAAAGATATGAAAACTTAAAAAATTTAAGCTACAAGGCAAATAAGCTTAAATAAGCTCTAAACTAAAGGAAAATAAGATAAAAGGGACTTATACTAATCATACCGAGCAACTAGCAACCAACCATGAAGACTTTCGACAAGGGTTAAGGCTAGGCTAAAGGTTAGATTTTTGTATTTTTTATTTATTTTAGTGGATGAGAAAAATGAATAGAATGGCTCAGCGGGTAATTAGCTAACAAAAGGATCCTTATGGCTTAGTGACTTATACCACTAAGAAGAATGGCCAAAAAACTACAATAAGAAACAATGAAAAAGCATTTTTAAATTCAAATAAGCACTTAAAAAGCTTCATGAAAAGGGCATCTCACACAGATTCAACACTTAGACAAATTTTTGCAACTTTTGCAATCTTAACAAATCACCACTTTTGAGCTTAAAAATAAGCATACAAACAGATCCTTATGACTATATAACCTACAAACAGATTAAGATTTGACCTAAAAGAGCTTATATCAACAATCAAAAGGGAGTTTGAAATTCAGGATAAGCAACAATAAGCAAATGAAAAAGCCATTTCTCAAAATTTTCAACACTTAGCACTTTTTGACAGTTTTGGTAAAACACAAACCAAACAATGCAAGCTATAGAAATCACATGGAATGAGAAATCGATCGGGGTCACCTAGCTTTTCTGGAAGCTTTTTTAGGACAACCGCACTACAATTTTCATTCAATGGTTGTTTTGTAACTCACATTAACTTGTCTTTGTTATTTAACCTCTTTTTTAACAACGAGCAAACTTTGGCATATGAATGAAGGAGCATCCGCGCAAACTTAGCTCAAAGTGAATATTACGGAAGATTTCCATAACTTTGAAGCTAAGGAATATCATCCTTTTCACGCATCTTTTGTTTGTGAGATCTCTAATGGGAAAGGTAAATTATGTTTGGTTTTGTTGCAACGAAAGAAGGTTCTTCACATTGGTTCTTTGTCTTTATGGGATTTGTTCATGACGAATGGAGGAGGTTTGGATGTCTTCGTGGCTTGGTAGCTCGATATCCTTGTTACGTACTTTCCTTTTTCCACCACCACGGCGGTGGAATTGGAGCCCACCATACCAACACCAACCAATCAACCCACAATACATCAAGTTTTACTTACCAACTCCAACACATAGTGTGTCCTAAACAGAAATTTATGAAAATTATTCTAAACAAATGATGCGAACATGACTAATTTGCAATGAGTTGATAATTTTTCAAACTGATTTTTTCCAAAGAGTTTACAATGATATCCTCAAAAGGTGGGGGAAGAACAAGAATGATTTTCAGAAATGATAGCACTCGGTTTTCATGCAAAGTTAATCATATAAATAGCAACCAACCCTTCAAGTCAAATCTTTACCTTGCAATACATTCCAACACATGGAACAGAAGCCAAGCAATTACAACTCGTAGTGGTGTTTTCATATGATGGACCTCCAATTCCACCGCCGGTGGTGGAAAAGGAAAGTGAGGTAACAAAGGATACCGAGCTACCAAGCACCGAAGACATCCAACCTCCTCCATTGGTCCATGAACAAACCAAAGACAAAGAACCAAGTGAAGAACCTTCTTTCGTTGCCAACAAAGCCAAACCTAATTTACCTTACCCATCGAGACTCAACAAACAAAAGATTCGTGAAAAGGATGATATCCTAGCCATCACAGTTTATGGGAAATCTTCGTAATATCACTTTTGAGCTAAGTTTCGCGGGATGCTCTCATTCATATGCCCAAAGTTTGCTCCGAAGTTTCAAAAAGATGTTAAATAACCAAAGACAATTTAATTGAGTTACCAAAACACATTGAATGAAAATTGGAGTGCGGTTGTCCCTAAAAAGAGCTTCAGAAAAGCTAGGTTTACCCCGAGCGATATCTCAATACCATGTGATTTTTCAGAGTATCCGAAGTTACTTATACACCTTGCCGATTTTGGGTGCTAGTAACAATCTCATGCCTATATCCATTTGGAAAAAGCTTCAACTCTCAGGCCTAACCGAAACAAAAATGGTATTAGAATTAGCCGACCGTACAATTTCCAAACCAACCGGTGTAGCTGAAATGTTTTTTTGTCAAAGTAGGGAAGTTTTACTTTCCCACCGACTTTGTTGTTCTTGATTTTATAGCCGATCCTCGAGTACCATTGATACTTGGGCGACCCTTTCTTAGGACGGCTCATGCTTTAATCGATGTTTATGAAGGAGAGATTACTCTTAGGAATGATGATCAATCGTTAACCCTTAAATGTAGTGATGCACCTTCCATTTTCCTACAACAATCTCAATCGTTGAAAAAGGTTGATCTAATCCGATGGTTACTTGTGAAGAATACTCACAAGAAGTACTTGGATTTTCCGATTCCGTTGCTTACAACAATCCTTCTCCATACTTCGATCCGATTGTTTCTACTTCATCTCCAACACTTACTCCTTTTGATGAAAGTGATTTTCTACTCTTTGAAGAAGCCGATGCTTTCATAGCAATCGATGATGAACCAGTTTCACCAGTTTTCAATGCTACGTATTACGATCCCGAGGGTAACATTCTCATTCTCGAGGCACTTCTCAACAATGATCCATTACCTCACCCAAACCACGGGTGATTATTTACCAAACTTCAAAAAGATCTCAAGTTGATCAAACCAAAGAATCTTCAGTCGAATATCTACTTCTTATGACCCAAAAGTTGAAATTCCAGAAGTCGAGCTAAAGATTACCTTCCGCATCTCGAGATTCTGTACTTAGAGAAAATAAAAGCTTCCAGTCAAAATTTCAAAAGATTTTGAGCCTAGAGAAAAACCTCACACAATAATGTTTGAAAAACCGAAAACAAGCAATTGCTTGGAAACTTTCTGATATCCGAGGCATAGATCTAGAGTTTTGCTCACACAAAATCCTTTTAGAAGATGATTACCAACCTTCATTCCAACATCAAAGGAGGGTTAACCCTAAAATCCATGACGTCATTAAGAAAGAAGTAGAAAACTTCTTACGCAGGATTGAATTTAATTCCAATCTCGGATAGTCCATGGGTAGTTCAGTCCATTTTTTCCTAAAAAAGGTGGTAATGACCGTTTTCACAAACAAGAAAATGAGCTGGTGCACAAAGATTAGTCCACGGGATGGCGATTTGCATCCGATTATCGAAAGTTAAACGAAGCAACATGTAAAGACCACTTTCTGTTACCATACATGGACCAAATGTTAGAGCTAATAGCCGCAACGAGTTTTATTGTTTTATTAGATGGTTTTTCAGGGTATTTTCAAATCCCAATTGATCCTAAAGATCAAGAAAAAACTACTTTTACATGCCCATACGGAACTTTCGCGTACCGTCGTATGCCATTCGGTTTGTGCAATGCTCCGAACTTTCCAACTTTGTATGATGGCCCATTCTTCCCGACATGATAGGAGAAAAACGATGGAGGTTTTTAAGGACGAATTTTCAGTTTATGGGAGATTCTTTCCTCCGTCCTTGCCAATTTAGATAAAATGCTTAAAAGATGTGAAGACACCAAATTAGCACTAAATTGGGAAAAGAGCCATTTCATGGTTAAAGAGGGCATTGTTTTAGGACATAAGATCTCTAGAAAAGGAATTGAAGTCGATAAGGCCAAAGTTGATGTAATTTCTAAACTTCCTCACCCGTCGACCGTCAAAGGAATTCGAAGTTTTCTTGGACATGCTGGATTCTATCGAAGATTTATCAAAGACTTTTCCAAAATCTCTCGACCCATGACCCATCTCTTAGAGAAAAACACTCCTTTCATTTTTTCGGAAGATTGCATTCTAGCTTTTCAAACATTGAAAAAGAAATTGACCGAAGCTCCAATTCTCATTGCTCTAAATTGGGACCAACCTTTTGAAATCATGTGCGATGCAAGTGATTATGCAATAGGTGCAGTTCTAGGGCAAAGGATTGAGAAGCATTTCCGACCAATTCATTACGCTAGCAAGACTATGACTGAAGCAGAATTGAATTACACAACAACCGAGAAAGAAATGCTTGCAGTTGTTTATGCTTTCGAGAAGTTTCGATCATATCTAATCATGAACAAGAGTGTTGTTTACACGGACCATTCCGCATTGAAATATCTCTTCAACAAGAAAGACGCCAAAGCAAGATTGCTTCGCTGGGTCTTACTTCTTCCAGAATTTGATTTTAAGGTTATTGATACTAAGGGAGCTTAAAACTATGCAGCAGATCACCTCTCTCGTCTCGAAAACCCTTACGAAAATACTTTGATACCAACAAGAGATTTACGAACTTTTATCCTTAGAGACTTTAAGTGTTCTAACTTCCCATATGACCATAAGTTACCCCTGGTTTTGAGAGCCGATTATTGCTAACTTACCACGCGGGAAATTCATTAAAAAAGGAATGTCGACTCAAGAGAAAAAAATTTCTTTAAAGATGTAAACACTATTCTTTAAGGAGACCCTTTTCTTTTCAAGACATGTGCAGATCAAATAATTCCGAAGGTGTGTGGATGGGCAACGAAGGCCTCCGAAATACTCGAAGCTTGTCATAGTGGACCTACCGGGGGACACTACGGTGCCAACTATACTGCCAAGAAGATTTTCGATTCTGGTTTTTATTGGCCTACGATTTATAAAGATGCTTACGAATTTGTTAAAAATTGTGATTCATTCAAAGACAAGGCAAAAACTCTCACAAGATGAGATGCCTCAAAATGCAATCAAAGTTTGTGTGAATTTATCGCGATACGGGGAATTGAATTTATGGGACCCTTTTCGTCATCTAGGGTAACACTATATTCTAGTAGCCGTCGACTATCTTTCCAATGGGTTTGAAGCAAAAAGCGCTCCTACCAACGATGCAAGGTAGTTGTTAAATTCTTAAAAATCCCTTTCTCCTGATTCGGTGCTCGAGAGCAATCATAAGCATCGGGGACCCATTTTTGTAACGACAAATTTGATAAAGTTATGTCTAAATATGGTGTCACCCATCGTCTTTCGACTCCTTACCATCCTCAAACGAGTGGTCAAGTTGAAGTCACGAATCGAGGTCTCAAAAGAATTTTGGAGAGAACGGTAGGAGAAAACCGTGCCTCGTGGTCCGACAAACTAGATGATGCATTATGGGCTTTTAGAACCGCTTATAAGACTCCGATAGGATGTACTCCATATAAGTTATTTAGTCTATGGAAAAGCGTGTCACTTACCAGTTGAATTAGAACACAAAGCATATTGGGCTCTCAAGCATGCCAACTTCGATTTAAAGACCGCGGGCGATCATCGAAAGCTTCAGCTCAATGAACTTAGCGAGCTTCGTGATCAAGCTTACGAGAATTCGTTAATCTACAAGGAGAAGACAAAGAAGCTACACGATTCCAAGATAAAGAAATCGAATCTTAATGTTGGTGACAAAGCATCTTTTCAAACTCCCGATTAAGAATTCTCCAGAAAGCTCAGTCCCGTTGGTCCGGACCTTTCACAAACACTGAAGTTTATCCTTACGGCACTGCAAGTTGTACCTCATGCCGAGTGTTTCAATTCACAATCAACTGCCACCGTTATTGAAGCATTACTTCGACGGAGGGGATACACCACCGTTGGTTATCCCGGACCTCCAGACTTTCCCTAAGGACAACTAAATTTTAGGGATCGAGTCGAGCTTGCGACTCGATGATAAAAAACAAGCCGCTTCATGGGAGTTCACCCCATGCTTATCATCTCTATTTTCTTTCTATTTTCTTATCTAATGTGTTGTGTTGTAGAGAGGCTTGTTCTCTTTCCGATTACTCGATGTTTGTTGCTTGTTTGTTATGATTTTTGCAGGATTCTCCCAACAAATTCTTTGAAGCCTCTCATGTCCGGTTGATTTATCCCGTTCTACTCGAGCTTCTCATCCTTTGTGTGAAATTAGTTTGGGGAGATCCGATATCCTTTCATCATTATCGATTAACGTTTATCTTTGCATACTTCATAAACGGCTTAGATTTTCGTAGAGGCCCAACTTCAAACATTGAGGACATGTTTCCGTTTTAGTTGGGATAGGAATCTATCGATTTGATGTTGCTTGCTTATTGTTTTGTTCTCACGTACCCGTTTTCCCACAAAAATAGCAAAAATTTTAAATTTTTCAGTCTTGTTATTTAGTTTTAAATAAAAAATAAATAAATAATAATAATAATAATAATAATAATAATAATAAGTGTTAAGACAAAAATGTAGGTTTTCCGCTGGTAAGAATAAGAAGTAATTTTTGACCCGATTGTACGTGTTGAGTTCTAGCTTTCTCCCTTAACAATTAATGATGATAGTTTATGCTAGTACTCACTAGACTTTAAACATGCTAGACTTGAATCGTTAGTAAATGAAGACTTGTGCTAATCTCAAGTAGATTTTAAATATGCCGAGTTGGATTTTATATGGCTAAGTATTTGCAAATTTCTTTTGTGAAGAACAAGAAATGATAGTGTTATTTATAAGTCATGACATTAAACGTAGAATAGTTGGTTTTCTTTCAAGCTCATATGTATTAATTGTGGCTTTTCTCCTAATAGCTTGAGTTCCTTTTTATAAAAATGTTTTAAATAAATAAAGTTGTATGGTTGTATTGGTTAATAATTAGCTATAGAAGTTTTCTTAAGCACCTTAGTGATTAGGATGTGTACACATCAGGAATACTTAATTTGGCTTAAAAATTGCAAAAATAATAATAAGTATCTCTGCCAGATACTTCATCGTGTCGGAGGCGTGGCCGATGTTGGAGTTTTCATATGAGGTGGAGTCCGGTGTCATAATAAGTAGAATAACCTCTTTGTACGACTCGCTATCGATGTGCTGTCGAGATAAAAGGCCCGGTTTTACTTTATATAATCCAAAGTCAAAAGTATGTTTTGGCTACATCTTTCGGAGGCGTGGCCGATGTTGTAGCCTACTAAAGGACTGACGGTTTAAAAAGTTGCATACATATTTCTTGTCTTGTTTCTTGTGCCTATAAAGAGCTAAGGGTATGATGGTATAAAAATGAATTGTCCAGTCATGTCTTAAAGAGCCTAGGGTATATGCATGAATGTGTGCCTTGCTTAAGTCTAGCCTAACTAAAAGCCAATTTTGGCGCCTCGATGTGGAACTTTAATCTTGATTTGCCATTATGGAATCTAGTGAAAAGGGCTAGGAGCTAATTATTGCGTTCTTTACCAGTACACTTTATTTTTGGAATAATAAGAATCGAAACAAAAGTCGTAAAGAGCCTTCGGGTATAATGACTTAAGTAAACTCCTGAGATACAAAGAGTAGGATTTGCCAAGGAAAAGTAGTACACAATATATTTATGATAGTGCTAGTGTCCATGACTTATTGATAATAAGCACTGATCTTTGTTTTTAAGCATTAGCCTGGGAAAGTAAAAATCGGGGATGATGAACTTATCTTTTTGAACACTTAATTGTGCATTATTATTCTATGATCCTAAAAGAACCAATGAGTAAAGAAAACAATAACATTATGTCAACACAAAAAAGTTTGTATATATAGGTAGTTAATTATCATAGAAAATAATAAAGAGAGAAAAAATCTTAGAAAAAAGGAAAGTCGGATGTTTATAGCTTTGTGATCTCTATTTCCTCTAACAAAAATCTTTTGCTATTATTTTTGTGAATGATTAGTTTTGAGTAATTTTTTGAGGTATTTGGGTTAAAGGCCTGTATATTGCGTGAGAGACACAAATCATTTAGTTTGGGGGAATATTTTGATAATGAACAAATACACATATCCGTTTGAACCTAAAATAACCTAATTAAACCCAAAACAGACCAAAAATATGCTTGTATTTGTGTTTTGTGTGTGCAGGTACGGATAAGTCAAAAATCACAAGAATACAGTAAAAATCAAGCAAACACGGACACGAGAATCAGAAGAGTACAAAAATAAGCCAAAGAAGCCAAGCCTCAGCCCAAGCCTTAGTCACTTTCCTCTCAAACAAAATACAATGGCCAATCTTGCAATTTCCAAAAGTTATTTATAACTTGAAAAGGGGAAAAAAAGAGAGGGACCATTTGTATAAACTTCCCAAAGTTCAACAGTTTTAACTGTCAAAGAAGGAGCGGGAAACACATTTACTATTCATCGTCTCCCCCATTTTCACCACCATGGTAAATCAAGGGGCAAATAGAAATTAAAGGGTGCGTTGGTCAATTCAAGGAAGCTCAAGCACAAATACAAGGACAAATTAGTCTAATCAAGGGGATACTTATCCTAGCTCAAGCTCAATGCCACGTTAGCCATGGTGAAAGCACAAATTTATGTGGGTTTTTGTGCTAACTCACTCACAAAACTAACACAAACGTCACATCAAAGAATGCCAGCCTGGCAATCCTCAGGTGTCCACAAATTGATCCAACGTCCCACAACATAGATCAAATGATTGAAGAAATGAATGGCAGAGATTAAAAGTTTGGAGAGCAAGGCAAGAGGTCCTAGAAGCTTCAGCTTGGCACTATAAATAGACCTCACTTCTCACACACACACCATCTAGTTTTTTAGTAGTCGATTTTTAGTTTTTATTAATATTTAGCTTAATTTCAGTAATTTTCTTAAATGTAATTTCCTTTTTCAAGTATTGTAATCAGCTTCTTTAATTAATGAAATTCAGTTTTTAGTGTTTTAAATCTCATTTTCTAAGCTCTCATTTAAAATCATAAGCTCTCTTAATAAGCCAAAATTATCTCAATAAGCTCATATTAAGCTCTTTCAGTCTATAAGCTGAAATAGAGCTGTTTTAATTCAGAATTAATCTTACTTAAGCCTTAAATCAGTTAAATCTATTATGGATCTTATTGGATTAGACTTTTGGAAGGGGATCTTAACTGAAGAGATCAATGACTTTACCTAGCTATCTAATAGCAGAGAGCTATGTAGCTGCCTTAAAATGGTTCCTTTGTTTAGCTAAAGGATCAAGTAAGTTTCTCTTTTCATTAATCTCTAATTTCAGTTTAAAATTGCTTAGTTATAGATTATATGCTTAATATTGCTTATTTTCTTATTCTCTTTGCTTATTAGTGTTAAATGTCTCTCAAGTCTTATTAGTGTTTGTCTTCATCTGTTTTGCTTAAGTAGTTATAGAACTCATTAGTTATAAATTTCTGTCATAAAAACTCATAAAATCCAAAAATATTAGTTTAATTAGTTAAAATCTTAGAATCTTACTTATTTATTCAGTTGTTTATTCATGTTTGCTAAGTTTGTTTTAAGCTAGTTTTTATCTGGTATTTAGTATTTGTTCATTAGATTTCTCTTAAAAGCTTTTTCTCAAATCTGTCATAATTTATTTAAGGGAGTGTTTGGTTTATGCACACATAATTTATCACTACCGAAATAACATAAGTGAAACTGCAGAACTTTACACTACCAGTACTAACTTCCAAGTTAGTACTGCTTTCATCAGTTAGTACTGCTAGCTTAGATTTAAGCTAGGAGTTCAAGTAGTATTAAATTTAGTTAAAAGCTTATCTTAAAATCAGTTTATTTTTCATTTTCTAGCTTAATTCATAGCTTAAATCTGTTCTTAAAAATCAAATTGCATCAGCAGTACTTTCAGCGAAAGTACTGTTGAATTTTTACACTAGCAGTACTAACCTCAGTTAGTACTGCTGTGTTCTAGCTTAATTTAGAACCGTAATTTTAGGATTTAGCTTATCAAATTCAGTAGGACTTGAGTTTTAATATAGCTTAATGGATTTTAAATCTTTATTTGCAGTTTCTAGCTTATTTCCTATTTTATTTAGGCTGGCAAAATTCCATAAAAACCTGAAAATTCCAAAATCAGTAGGAACTTAAGTAGAGTCTAAATTTGTTAATTCAGCCTTTAAGTCTATATTGTCTAGCTTAATCAGATAGATTATAAGTAAGTTTAATAAGTCCTTAAAATTTAAAGACTAGTTATTAGCTATTTTAAAGCCTTTTAGATTTACTGGAATTTGTGATTCATTGCTAATATCTTGAGTTTGCTTATTTCATGATCAATTTTAGTACAAAAAAGTAGTTTTAAACCTTAGTTTCTTCAATATATAGATTAAGCAATCATAAGCTCTTTAGAACTTCTTTCCTTTTTCATTTTTGATCTAGTTTTGAGTTTTCTCTATAGCTTAATTTCTAAAACCAAATGAAATAAGCCCTCCTTTCTATAAACAGCTTAAAATACGCACTTTGAGAGCTTATTTGGTGAGTTTCAGCCCAAGTAGCCTTCATTAATCTGTTTCCCCCATGTCTTCCTTTACAACTTGCTTCTTGAGTTTTTCATTTTAAACTCTTTAAAATTTCGAATGCTTATTGGACTTTATTTTGTTGTTGGATAGTTCTCAGTGGTAGAACGTGTAACTTTTCGATTTTATTGTTTTTCATTTAGTCCCTCGTTAGTTTTCTAGGTTTTTGCACCATTAGATCCCTTAGTTTTAAGTTTTTCAATAAAGTTTTTTAATTTTTAATTAAGTATTTTAGGTTTGATTGTAAATTAGTTTTAATTAACTTTTATAAAAAGATAAAAATTAGGGCTTTTACTTTTAATAATTTTCGGTAATTTTTCTTAATTTAGTGAAATTTTAGTTTACATTTTTAAGGATTAAAAATAGTTTACTTGCTTAATTGTCATTATTTGTTGATTCTTAATTAGTAGTAATAGCTTATCCAAAATATCTTTGCTTCATTCAAATCAGAATCCGAACTAAAACGTGGTTTCAATTTCACTAGTCATTGGGGAAACGACCCGGGTGATCATATTTGCCCGGTTAAATATACGTATATTTATTCATATATAATTATTATAATTGAGTAGTGATTTTATCAAGGGTAACTTGGTAATTTTCTTAATTACTCTTTTAAAGTATTATATTCTATATATATTTTACGTGTACAAATCTACGAATCAACACCCACAACACACACCTACCAGACTAAAGAGTTGTCTGGAAATTCTAGAATTATACAGATATTTGTTTGGTGAATGTTTGCCTTATTGACACATTTAATCCTTCAATTTATCCTTTCTCTTATTTTGGTCACATTGACTTATGAAACACATTTACTATTTGACAACATTAGTCCTTTAAGTCTATTCTTTTATAAATATGACACATTAATTTTTCTCAACCTATTTACTATACTTATACTTATAGTTGACTACCGGGTTTGACTAACCAATTACGCAATGTCTTCAAACTTATAAAAGTTATAGTCAAACTCTCTAATGGCATTCTTGTAATTAAATACTTATAAACCGGTTTTGGGGTGTTACAATTCTACCCCCTTATTTAATATTCTTCCTTGAAATCTCTTTGTCTAATATTAACTAAAACTTGGTAGTATTATACTCCTTATTCCATTTTAGCATTTTCAATCCTATATTCAACTAGCTGCATCAACCTATATGGTTTTGCAATGCTAGCCATGCTATAACACAACTAATTACCTTTAATCCGTTCTACTTCTCACTTAATTCTATCTCATCTACACTCTTTTTGATGACGAACGTCATTTCAGTGACATTTTACCATGCCAATATATCACTATATTAACCTTTTTGCTTGAACATTGCGTTCTTACTTATTTCTCATCTAAAATTTTCCACAAAGTCTACATGTCATTTGGAAAATGTACAATTTTGACTTTACGTAAGTCAAACATTAACTAATACTTTTGCATTATATCATAGTTATTCCACCATTCCTTTAACGCTTCCTTTATATCATCTCGTTTTCTTTACTTCTTTCTAAGAATTTTAACTAGGTCTATAAGTCACTTGAGAAAATTCAATACTTTTGACTTCATAAATTCAAACTTCAACTAATACTTTCACATTTTACATAAGGGTGCTAATACAACTTAGTGACCACTATATTCATTACTTACATTGATACCATGTTGATAACGCTCATTTTATACATATTTTTATATGTGTTATTAGTAATTTTATATATCTATTTTGGTTAATTATAATAACTTTCGATACTTAATCGAGTATATTTGCTATTGTAGGTTCATATGATGTGTCGTGGAAGAAAACGAAAGTAAACTCCGTTTTAGTTGGTTCAAGCGGCCACGCAAAGAGAATTCAATTATCTACAACTTTGAAAAAGGCCAAGTGCTGAAATTGCCCAAAGTGTGGTGGTTTTACCAAAAGTGCGGCGCACTTTTGAGGCGGTGGAAAGAATTAAAGGCATTAAATGAAGACAACATTAACACCCAAAGTGCGGCGCACAATATATTTGTGCGGCGGTTTTTGCCCTGAGCAGTTACACTATTAAATACATCACTTTGCTCCACCCCATTTCCATAATCTCTCACACAATCTTATATCTTACATACACACATTCATTAGAGCCTTTGGAGATGAGGAAGGAGTGGTGAGGATCTTACCACCACTACCCACCATAAACCACCACTAAAACACCATATTTCCATAACCTAAGCACATCATACCATGAGGATTATAAGATTCACACCAAATCTCTAATTCCTTTACTATATTAAACCCGTTACCAAACACACCATTTGGCGACGCGTTCTTGATTTCCAGCGGGTTTGTGAAAGCCTTGTGGGTTATCTTAGTAGGTTTGGATGTTCATTGTTTGTAGGAATGATGCTATGATGTAATGTTCGTTGTTTACTTTGTTCCAATATGTGAAACATGATATAATATTTGGATAATTTTGCTATGACTTATGAATATATATGTTTATGAAATCAATGTTATCTTTGCTTGGATCATTTTTTATCTTTTGGTATATCATTGCATTTGAAATATGCCGAAAGGGTTAATTGTCTTGATATATATTGAACCGTTTGTCTATGGTGAATCAATATCATGCTTGTGAGAATTATGTGGTAAAATGATAAACAACCCAAGTAGAATGATGTTTAAGACCCTTCCTTATGTTGACCGACTAGGTTGGGAGGAACTCATATATATGCATATTTGATATAAACCATTCTTAATGCACTCGTGATAATGTAGTATATAGGCCGAAAGGATTCTATGTTATTATTCGTAGATATGCATGTTATTATGATTACCCATCACACATATATAAACATGTATGCTTTGTTTTATATAAAGTCTTTCCTTATCTCTATTTATTATGTTATGTGGATCATGCCTTGTTTCTTGCTTGCTTTATACAGGTACTTTGGCATTGATTCGTAACAATCATTTAGCTTTGTTACTTGATAAACAATCTATGAATTGCTACAAATCCCGTGGAACGACCTGGACTTACCTAATACTATATTACACTCGAATAAGGTATACTTGCCCGAATGTTGTGTTTTTAGTCAAAATCGGTATTTCTAGTTATTATAAATTTAAAGCTTGCAAAACACACATCAAGTTTTTGGCGCCGCTGTTTGTTAGTTGTTTGCAGATTGTTTGCTAGTCTTGTGCATCTTACGTGTGTTTAAATCTCTTTAAAATCTTAAAATATGTCTGCTGTTACAGAAAGTACGGCGCACATCTTTATGGAGTTAAGATCAATGTAGACCCAACATTTGTCATAGACCCAATGAACCAATCCTAGCCACTCATTTTTTCATCAAAAATAAAAAAACTCACTTTCCACCTCTTTTTTAAAAATAAAATATCTTACAAACGGTAAATCGTCACACGACAAAAAATACACTATCGCGCACGAGTAATTTTTTTATCTTTCAGTAGACAGAGGGTGACACGGTTTTTTTTATATACTTTCGAGGAATTTTTTTTCGATTTTTTTTTTCAGTCACGAATTGCGAAAATCATATATGATTCGTATAACGAATCATATATGATTCGTATAACGGATCATATATGATTTCATAAAATCATATATGATTTGTGATTCCGACAAACTTTTTTCAATTTTGTTTCAGTCACGAATTACGAAAATCATATATGATTCGTATGACGAATCATATATGATTCGTACAACGAATCATATATGATTTCATAAAATCATATATGATTTCATAAATCATATATGATTTCATAAAATCATATATGACTTCATAAAATCATAAAAAAAAATCGTCGAAAGTATATAGTGTCGCCCCTCTATAGAAAGATAATTTAATTCTCGTCGCGATGGTATGTTTTGTTTTGCGTAACGATTAACGGTGTGTGAGATATTTAATTTTTTTTAAAAAGGTGGAAAGTGGGTTTTTTTATTTTTGATGAAAAAATGAGTGGCTATGATTGGTTCATTGGGTCTATGACAAATGTTGGATCTATATTGAACTTTTGGCCATCTTTATGTGTGCGCCACACTTCCCCTGTTCCCGTTTGTTATTTTGCAGGTTTACTGCAGTACGCCGGTTTCACACCAAAACCGCCGCACTTGTTCTATGATAACCCTCTTCTCTTTCGCCGTACAGTTTTCTGGTAAACTAAATCAAAAATCATTTTTCTTCAGGAAGTTTGCCACACATTCAATCTGTGCGTCGGTTTTTTTCCTAGAAACCCAAAAAGTACGCCGACTTTTTTTCAGAAGTACGCCGCACTTTCTTCAAAATTTTCACCAGCAGAATCTGATTTGAAACCAAAACCAAAACCGAAACAAAACCCCGTAAATTTCTAGTCTCGGGTATGTGATCATTTGAAATCTCATTTTCTAAATTATTTTTGCTTATTTTGATTTCTACATGTTCCTGTTTATATAATAAATCATGTTTTTGTTTGTTAGTTTTCCTTACATTGCATCTATTAAAGCTATAAAAATTTGTTGTCAAAACTCATAGTATGATGCACTTGTTATTAAGTGCGTCGTGTTTCTCAACATCCAAAAATATTGATTTTGTATAAAAATAAATCTGATGCATTATTATTTTTGTCTTATCATATGTGAATATTTGTTATCTTTTGTTTGTTTCTGCATGCTTGCTTGTTTGTGTATGTTTGCTTGTGTGTTTGTTTAAAAAAAAGGCATAAAAATGTTAAAACTATAAAATCTTACAAAATAGTTTCGTATTTCCTTTTGTTTAGTTGGTGTGTTTGTGTTTGTCTATTTAAGTGTTTGCCATGTGTTTTGTATTTTGAGACAATAAATCAAAAAAATCTAAAATATGTTTTTTTCCATAATAAAACAGCCGCACGTATTTATGTTGTGCAGGGGGGGGGGGCGTAAACTTTTGTCATTTTCCTGCGCTAGTATTTTAAAATAGAGTTAAGTACATTTTTGGTCCTTGTGGTTTGGTGCATTTTTCACTTTTGGTCCAAAATTAAAAAAAGGTTTGGTTTTGGTCCAAAAGACATAGTTTCGTTCCACTTTTAGTCGAAAAGATATAGTTTCGTTACACATTTGGTCTAAAAGACATAGTTTCGTTCCACTTTTAGTCTAAAAATTTTAGTCCAAATTTACGGAATTGGACTAAAAGTGGAACGAAACTATGTTTTTGAACCAAAACCAAATTTTTTTTAATTTAGACCAAAAGTAAAACGCAGCGCAAACCGACAAGACCAAAATATACGTAACTCTTTCAAATATATGAAAACATGATAAATCAATTATCTAAAAAAAGTAATACAAAATATAATATATATAAATATATAGATATATATATAGATATATATATAGTATATAAATATCAATAAACTAAAAAATTCTATTTATTTACCTTATATAATTAATTGTGTGCTAAAAATTTTAAATTATAAAAAATATATAAAACCCAAAAATATTTTTTATAGTTGTTAAAGGTTATCGATCCTTGTGTGTGTTTGCCTATAAATTAAAAATCCTAAAAGTTTTTCTTTTCGCCTTAATTTTTTGCTTTCGTATGTGTTTATGAATGTTTAAATACTAGTAATTATATTTTCCTTTCTATTTTATTTTTCATTTCATCATGTTTCATTTGTGCTTGTTTTAGAAAATTGTGTATACATAAAAAAAATTAAAAATTATAAATCGTTGTTTTGAACTTTGTGGGTGTATTCGCTGTAAACCCTCACAAGACTAAAACACGTCACTTGGGAACAAAGGGTTAAAGGCTGTTGCCTACCAATTGCAATCGTGTTGCATACGAAAGTGCACTTTAGTATTTTACGGTTTTTGTAGTTTTTGCAGAATAATAAAACAGGTGGAGCTTGGATTGGTGATAGTTTTATACGTGAGAAATGAGATATTTGGATCGATATATTATATATAGTTGAATTCACATGCTTGGCATTCCGTTTCATGTCGTATCTTTCAAATCACCAAGCACTATTACCTCGGAAGTCTCGTTTCTCTTTATATTTAATTTTCCCATATTTCCTACTTTAAATTGTTTTCTAAATACCATAATTCTAAACTTAAAGTGTGGGGGGGGGGGGGGGATAAATTGGAAAATCCTACTCATTATTAAAAGTATAAGCCTACTTTTTTTCGCCCTTTGTATCTAAAAATCTAATTTTTTATTTTAAATCATTTGTCACTTATTTAATATATTAGAATAAAAACGTAAAAAATAAATAAAGTTTTGAAACCAGAGATGTGTCCTGATTGATAAAGCAAATCCGACTCGGGATCGATGACATTACTTGCGCATTTATACCAATCACCCAAAAAATGTAAGGTTTAGATCTTAAGGAATTCGGGTATCTACCTTTGAAACCTAAGATAATTTTTTGCCTTTAGCTTTCTAGAGTTAACGTTTGAATGCAATTGCAAGTGACTCATCTGTCGTTACGGCTATGGGGTTACATCAAGCAAAGTACTAAAAGTAGTCGACACGAAACTTCTATCGGCTCCTGAATCAAATATCATAGAAGCATAATGGTTATTGAGAAGAAATGTACCCTTGACGACATTTGAATCGGGGTTAACGTCTCCTCTACCCAACACATATGCTTTTCCTCTTGCTTCACTAACACTATTCTTGTTCCCAGCTTTGTTTCCAAGGTTTTGATCTTTTAGCTTTAGGCAATCACTCCTGTAGTGTCCTTGCCTTCCACACTCGAAACGGGTTAAAACTCTCTGATTCACTACTTGACCCCTCTGAGTAGAAGTAGCGGGACTTGTGACCTTACAATCCTAGGTCAAATGCCCAACCTTGTTACACTTCCCACATCTCACAGTGCAAGGCCCTTCATGGTGAAGCTTACACTTGTTACAGAGAGGCAACGGTCCATTATACGGCTTTCTCTCATTGTTGCCAGCCATATAGGCTCTCGCCACATTCTGACCTCCAACATTTGGCCTCTTGAATGGTGGTTGCTGTCCACGGTTGTCTCTTTGATTGACCTTCAATCTTCTTTTGTTCTCAGCATTCTTCACAGCATATCCCTTCAACTTTTGGTCCATTAAGTTGTTAGCAATTCGAACGGCATCTTGAAGTTTTGTAGGTTCAGCAGCAATTACATTCCCTTGGATGTTATCGGGGAGTCCTCCAATGAATTTCTCAACCCGATCCTCCTCCTCGGGGACCATCTTGGTGCACATCATAGTCAACTCTTGAAATCTCTGAGTATAAGCAGCCAAGTCATTGTTCTTCACGGTCAAATTCCACAGCTCAGATTCCATCTTTTGGATTTCATTTCTTGGGCAGTACACTTCAGCCATTAACTTCATGAGTTCTCTCCATGACATGGCAAATGCAGCCTCAGCTCCAATAGTCCTCTTATGTGAGTTCCACCAAGTTAATGCACTGTTCAACAAGGTGCACGTAGCATACTTGACTTGGTATTTCTCTGGACAATTGCTGATATGGAACATTGTTTCCATCTTCTCAAACCACCTTATCAAACCAACAACTCCTTCCGTTCCCTTGAAGTTGAGTGGTTGACACTTCATGAAGTCCTGGTATGTGCATTCTCTAGCAACAGGCCTATCACCTCTACCATTCTCATTTGGATTTCCATTTCCACCATTTCCATTTCCACCATTTCCATTATCGCCGTCACTGCCATTTTGGCTTTGATTTTCAGCCTTGAGAGCGTTAGCAGCACATGCTTCCTCATAAGCAGCCAATGCTTCTTCCACACGTTGGTTAACGAGTTCTTCGATTGCTTCAGGGGTCATACCAGAGCGAGTGATAGTCATGTTCTACAACACAAGACATAGCACACGGTAAGATTCAATATGAGATATAGCCATTGTAAATGGTAAATAAAGTTTATATAGAAAATACAATAGAACATGTCTTGCCAGAACAAGTAAATAACAATATGATAAATACGCGAGAGAATCAAAACAAGCTTTTCATTTCATGAATAAAGCATAATTCGGTT
Organism: Tanacetum coccineum; assembly: GCA_026074375.1. Lineage (NCBI taxonomy): Eukaryota > Viridiplantae > Streptophyta > Magnoliopsida > Asterales > Asteraceae > Tanacetum > Tanacetum coccineum. Next base: position 42,297 of record BQNB010040262.1, read on the forward strand.
ATAGCCAATCCAAAATAGGTTCACGATTTATGCGGTTACAACCAACCCAAAATAGGTACATGATTTACGATTATTTCTACTACCAACATCTAGACCTAACCATCAGTCTAATGTCCTACATGATCATGGTACTACTAGTCTAAGGGCGAAAACCTAAATGTCTCTCAACATACGACTCCAACCTCCTAAGTCTCCTCCGAGTATTATCACGATCCCTACAAAACCTGACGAATAAATCTCACTGTGTAAGTGCCAATGGCCCAACGAATACTGTCAATCTGATCTCTCTCTATACTCAACATAGCTCGAACCTTTAGGTACTCCAGTCTCAAACTCCCAATCCTCTCAACCAAACTAGCTCGCTCTCCACTAGCTACCATCTAACTAGTCTCCAACTGTCTCTGAGTGGTCTCAATCTTAGTAATCCTATCAATACGAACCTCTGACATGTAGTGAACTATATCATAAATAGTATCCTCAAGATCAGGTATACCTCCTCTAGAAGACTCAGAACTAACACCAATAACCAATGGATCTACAGCAATTTCTTGGTCTGCCGCACTCAGCTCTTACCTTCAAAAACTCCTCATCTTCCTCCCTACATTACTTGCTCAGCATCTCAATATCCCATTACCTACACCATCTTCAGGGTGAGCTACAACTCCCTCACTAATACATACATCTGCAACAGCCTCTACATCAGCAGTATCCATCTCTATATGCTCCTCTCCGCTATCTATGTTAGTCTAGATCTTTAAACCTCTTGCGACCTGTGGTTTTAAGAGATCAGCAGGAGTAGGGGCGATCGACCTACGAAACTTGAGTAGGGGCGGGGGGGGCTGATGGTACTGAAGCAATAGGGAACCTACATCTCTTGTGAGATGGCCTAGAAAAAGGTGAAGATGAATCCAATGACCTCTCAGAAAATGAACCTAAGGAAGACTTGTGAAGGTTATCACGTGGGTAAGGGTGTAGACAATGGTGCAGGACCAACGTCTAAATGCCTCACTACGTCGTGGAGTCCTAGCAAGTGATCGATGAACAAATCTCGATGGTGTAGATGTATCAGCATCGGTGGTGTCTGGTGGTGTATGTCCGGATAAGGAATGACTCAAAGATGAATAACTCGATGATGATCTGATGAATGATGAGATACACATCTCCATGCAAGTCTACGAGAAACAATGGGTCCAACTCTCTTCCTCGCAGTCAATAATTTATGCGGCCCATTGAGGTGGGTACGATAAGGTCGACCAAAGGGAATAGCCTCACCGGGTCTGACAAGAATCGCTGGCTGATTCGCTAGAATCTATATATATGTAATAAAAAAATATATAATATGATGGAAAATTACCAAATTACCCTTGAGGAAAAAGGTAAAAAGGAAAATCTTCACAAATAAAATACATTCACAATAATATAATTATACTACACGCTATAATACAAACGGGAATATGATTTCCGGGTCAGTTATCCCCCCACGCTTTGTGAAAGATTGAAACCACGATGATGCTCATACAATGATTTGAATTGGAAACAAAAGATTTGATTTGATTATCTCACTTGTAAAAAATTAAAATAAAAAAACATAATAGACACAGCAATTAAGCCCGAAAACAAATAACGAAACCAAATTTTAACTAGCAATCGTAAACGGGGACCCCTAAACAGACGTCAAAAACCTAAAAATCTAAAAATCAAACCTAACCTAAATGTTTTCTTTTTCAAATGGACTCTATATGACTAAAAAGCAAGTTAAAGAAAACTAGAATGAAAACGGAAGTGAAATGACCTTACAACACGGAAAACGAACGGGAACCAAAACCCGTTCATTAAAAATCGAAATTTTTGCACATTAGAACAGACGCAAGAGCAAAACCAATTTTCCTATAAACTTTATTATAAAAGAAAAATTTGTATAAAAAAAGATTTATATTTTCCTGATTACATTTTTCTATTTTTTTAAATGATTTTTTAAAATTTTTTAATGAAAATAAATGTTTAAAAATAATTAAACCTATCCTATAAAAAATTCTAGAAACATTACAGAAAAACGCTCTATACTTAATTAGAACCTAGGGAAAAATATAACCTTGATGTCACAGCTTATCGAATAAGCCACAGAATAAGCTAAACAGCTTATTAATGCTTATAATGACTAAATGTGTTAAAAATAAATGTTTGCAAAAGTATAACGAAAAAGACCCAAGGGCGCAAGTGGTATGAGTTGTGTGTATATAAAGGTTTGAGGGTGTTGAGGGCGGGGGTTCGGAGTCTGCTCACCCCCGAGTTTCTCACTATCCCTTTTTTTCAAAAATTTATAAAGCAAAGGTTATTAAGCACCTAAAAATAAGGCATTTTTAATAAAAAAAAACTTTTTATGAAAAGCCCTACAAATAAGCATAACAGCTATAAAATGGCAGAAATCAACTATAACTTCAATTCCTTTGGTATTCTTTCTTAGCAAATAACATAAAAAGCCTACTATCAAGCTAAATTAATGCTACTATTAAACTAATACTAACCTAAAAAGCTTATTGGAAACAAGATAAGCACCAGAATAAGCCTAAGCTAGGAACTTCAAAATAAGCACTTATAGAAAACTTAAAACAACAGCCTTAATGGCACTTATTATACCTGAGAAATTTAAGCAACCAACATTAAGAATTTTAGAGCTAAATTCTGCATTTCACCTACTAAAAATCTTATCCTAAATACTTATAAAAATCGCTTTTAGAAGGAAATTATAACAAGTGAGAGTCTTATAGAAAAAGCTTCTTGAAAACAGGCATTAATCTTCAGCAACTGCGGAGTTTGTTTTGAATGGTAAAAGGCGACAAAATATCAATATCTCAGCTTAAAAATAATAGTGGCGAATTACTTATTTTGAAAAGAATTTGATAACGTTGATTTATGACCAAAGATCTAAATAAAGCTTGTTAAAAGTCAAAAACCTAAAAAGCTACTTATCCATACTTTAGAAAATAGACAAGAAAATGACTTTTTCTATTTTTCCCTATCATGATGCAGTGTGCATACAAAATGACCAAAGTCTCTACATTCTTTTTAGTGCAGCCTATTTACTCTATCAAAATGCATACGCGCGACTCCATTGCGCGCGCTAAAACACCTAATGCAATAACTAGTAAGATATGAGCTTGAAATTCACACTCACACTTCAACCGACTTAATCCTAACTTTAACCTCACTATTAAAAATCTAAATATGACTATATATAACTTATGAATATTCTTAAACAAATTATATATATAAGCAGCTTAAAAGCAATTACCAGAAAAAACCTCAAGGCCACAAACGTCATAACTTGTAGTTTTACTGTTGTGCCCAAACACCCCTTTAAAGTTCTAAAATCCATTTAACCTTACAAATTTGAATGTTAATAGTTAAAAACTTAAAGACCTCAATAAACGCAACAGCTTATGACCCACCCTAATGAGCAATCCTAAGTAGAAAATAAGCTAATTTAATAAGCTTTAAGCTAAAATAATATTTTTTGGTTTTTAGACTTTATATTAAACTAACCAAAAATATTTTGAATCTGCACCACGACTTCAAAACAGATAATCAAATAAGTCTAATAAGCTTAACACACATTAATAAGCAAAAAAGCACTAATAAGCTGAAATTTAACCAAATGCCAATATTTAAGCTAATGTAACATAGACTTTTAAAGAGAATTTATCCTCTGCGCCTTAGCTAAACAAAGGCAATTAAAGACCAAAGCTGTCTACAAGCTCCAGCTTATCACAAGGATAAGCGTTAATCCACGAACTCAATCCATGCTCAGTTCAACATCCATAAGCTTAAAACTTCCAAATAAGTCAAGTACTTAAAGCGCTGTTTTTTAGAGTTAGTAAGATTAATGACTGAATTGAACTCAATTTTGAGCTAAGACTCAGAGAGCTTAATAGCGCGCTTATATGAGACTACAGCTTAGAAATAGTTTGGACAAATCATTTGAGAATTTATAAAGCTTACAGGTAAAAACACGACATTGATGATCAATTAAACTAGGACATTACAATGATTAAAACTGATTACAATACTTTGAAAGAAAATTACAAGAGCAAATTACATTGAAATGAAAATTTAGCTTAAAACTACTAACTACTAAAAACGGGAAAAAGAAGATATCCAAGAGTGAGTGATGAGATCTTATTTATTGCTACCAGGAGAATCTTTTAGGCCCTTAGCTCTTCACACGCTTCTTTCAATCTTGGCCTTCAATCATTACTAATCATTGGAAGTCTATTGTGGTCCGTTGGATCATTCTTTAGCTCACACGGATTGCCAGCATGGCAATCTGTGATGTGACACTCCTGTGCTTCTTTCGTGACAGGATTAGTGTAAAAATTTCATTCACTTTGTGTTTTGTTATAAGGAAGTTAACGGGTGTTAAGTCTTTTAGTTATAAGAGTTAACACCGTTAGCGCTTTAAGGATTGTTTTTGTAATTTGGCTAACTTTAAGAGACTGGTTTGGTATTTTTTGGATTTTTGTCATTTAGTGTTGACTATGTTTGATTGAAGGTTGACTTGAGTTGACCATTGTTGACTTTTGATAGCATTCTCCCGGCTCTTTGTGTGCTCTTCCGTTCCCGTGTTCGTGTTTGCCCGGTTTTAACCGTTTTCTTGAGATTTTTGCAATATCCGCACCTACACAATCACAAAGACAAAACAAGCAGTATTCAAGCATTTTAAGCACAATTTTGTCTTTTTAGGGCCTATTTTGATATAAAACGGATATGTGTTTTCACACATATCAGGGAGTTTCTTGTTCTAATTCTACTTTTCCTGTTTATTTCATTTCCTTAATGTACAATAGGGACATTGTACAAAACAAGTGGGGGGATGGGAGTAGAATTATCACTTGACCTATTCTGCCTTCGATTTTCTAGTTTTCTTTGAAAAATAGTGCCAATTTTAAAAAATTTTACATGTTTTTCTTACTGATAGAATTAATCTTTGCCGAATGCACATTACCCTTAATTATTACTTGGTGAGGTTTAAGCCTCATGTTCCGTTTTCATCTCATTATACAAAAATCCACCAAAATATTGAGTGTGTCGGTAGTATTGTAGACTTTAGAACTTGGCCTGTATATCATTTCGAGACCTAAATGATTAGCAGGAATAGATGGTGTTAGGAAAATATTGTAAACAGACTTAATACTGTTAGTATTAAAGTTAAGTCTGTTAGTTATAGTTAGTACTG
>BQNB010040263.1:10202-36136 GCA_026074375.1 Tanacetum coccineum
ACAATCACAACATGATAATAGTAATGACGTCTTGGTAGACATTGAAGGGGTTGAAGAATGAAAAAGAAAAGATTTGTAAAGAGTGAAAAGAAATAAACCCTCCATAAAACTTATGGTAGAAACCGGGTCACTACATAATTTATCAGATATCACAAAGATGATATTTGGTATTGAAGAAAGACGTCATGGACACAACCCTTCCCAGCCACTCAAGATTCTCTCAAAAGAATTATTGTTTCAATTCTCACAGAGATTAAACATGTTATCTATCCACTTATCACTCTGAGAATGTTAATATTAAAAAGGTGGTAGTCTGCTCCAACCTCCGATCACTAAAACCAAAATGCACTTATTAGTCTAGAGCCAAACGAGATCAAATCATAAATCTCACATAGGACACAAAAGTACATTTGTATTAAACATCAATGATACAAAAAGTACAAGAGTTGCTTATATGTGTTTGTGACATTGCATGTCTTAGTGACATTGCACGAAACATTCAAGAGTGATACTTCAAAGTATTCACAATGATTGAATAGAAATCCTACCCGTGCTAACATCATGCCAACGCTGAACGTAGGTTACTAATTTAAAAATGATTGTTTAATGATTTAAATAAGTGTTAACTAGTAATCTAAGTGATCTAGTAGTTATTGTGTTCTTTCGGAATTTGTATTTAAAAAACACAAACAACATTTCCTTGATTTACTTAAGTGAATTGTTGGATTACCAAGGTCTCTTACGATATCACAAGATTGATGGGGGAGATTGTTATTACTCTTACATTGCTTCATTCATCTTCTACAACAACAATCAAGGGGAAGAAATGTGTACATTCAGGACTTAGTTGACTTTGATGTATACAACATCCGGGACTTAATTGACTTTGGTGTTATAATTTTAACTTCTAGAGATTGTTTTTTTGTGAAGTGTGTACAACAACATCAATAAAATCTCTACCATTCAAACAATCAAGTATTCCGCTGTAGTCATGCCTTTATAACTCATACTCAAAGATCAAAGATACACTTTTGCAACTCTGATAATCAAAGAACTTCTTCAAATCATAAAGCTGTTGATTAAGACAAAAGTTCTACTTGAGGAAGATTGTTAGTTTTCAAGAAAATTATAAGTATGTTGGTTAGAAGCTTCAAAAGACAAATCAATATGGATTCACGGTAAGTATGTTGGCAAAGCAATGATGATACAAAAAGATCTCAAAGGCAAATACGAAGGAAAATGAAAAGATAAATATCAAGATTACAAGAGCATGATTGGAACGAGACCACTGTTACACAACAAGACTCAAGAAAACGAGCATTAAAGATCAAAGATCAAGGTCACAAGAGAGATCTCAATGATCACCCTTTAAGGGGAGATTGTTAGGAATAGAAAGTGTTGATCATAATGCAATCAAAGAGAGATCTTAATGATCGCCCCTTAGGGGGAGATTGTTAGGAATGAAAAAAGTAACAATCTTATTGAGATCGAGTCTTGTAATAAATAGTTAAATAATAATGTGTAATAGGTTAGGTGAAAAGCTCGTGACTAAAATGTAGTCACGAGACCTGGCTAAAAGCCAAGAGCTAACTACTCTCCTTGTAAATAGGTATAAATACCCCTCCCACCTCACTTATTAAGGTAAAGCTTCTCAATTTAATTCTCATTTATCTCTTTACTCTTTCTCTCTCTACTCTTCATCGTCTCATCCTTCTCTCTAACTACTTTCTCTCTCTACTATTTCTCTCTCTATAACAACCACACACAAACACCTAAACATACACTATATTGCTTATTCGATCCTAAATCAATATCTAACACATTTAGTTTTAGGCTCTTAACTGTGTCAATTTGGAGTGCTCCCGTTATTCGATCATTGATCGCCTTCAAGACTGTGTCAATTTTATTGGTCATCTCGCCTTGTTGTTGTTTGAAATCGGCTTTAAACTTAGACAATCTAGCGTCTTGAGATGCCATGAAGTTAGACACCAATCCTTCGCGATTTGATTGATTATTAAAATTTTAAGGATTGTTGTTGAATGAGTGATTTGGGATTGAATCGTTGGGCTGAAAATGATTAGGTGGGTTTGAAAAATTGTTTTGACAATTTTAAGGTTGCCTAAAATTGTTTTGACAATTTTGAGGTTGCCTTTAGCTATATCATGAAGAAGAAGATTATAATGACCAAAGGGAAGCAGTCACTCCTTTCTTTCCAAAACAATGAACTCCAAAAGCAGGAGTCTAGCTAACGACTCTTTTAAAAATTAAGTGCTTCTCGAGAGGCAACCCGTGCTTTACTTAAGTGTGGATGAGTCCCTCCTCCATACAATTCCATTCATTTTCTTTATTTATTTCTCTAAAAAACCAAAATATTTTCTTTTTTTGTGCTTTTATGTGTTTACTTTTATGCATGTATTATAGCTCAAATCTGGTAAATTATGGAGTATGCTCAAGGATAGCTATCTCGCAGCTACATTTCTCTATACCCCGGGAAGTACCGTTCTCTCTTAATTTTCCCTATTTTCTAGTTATCAGCTATCACATTGAGGGCAATGTTCAACTTAAGTGTGGAGGGGAGCTAAATAGGAAAATTTAATCATATCCCTCCATGTTGCCCTGCAATTTTTTTTTAATGCATATCTCAAAAATTACGGCTGTGTATTTGTAATTTGTCACCTTTTCTGGAACAATGGTATTGGTTGAAAATTATATTTGAGTGAGCTGGTAATTTAGAAGCTTTAGAACTTGTGCTTGATCATCATTCACTAGACCGAAGCCAGATTAATTCATAAGCAAAATCATATGTTATGAGGAGAAACAAATCCTGAAAGTTCCTGTAGCACACCCTTTTAATGCTAATTGCTGAAGTGCAAAAGATTGAAGAAGATTGCTCAAAATGAAGTTCTGTGCTAAGCCTTGGTTATCAAGGGTATAAAAAATATAGAATAAATAAAAGTTCAAAGATAAAGGCTTAAGTTCGGCACAAGAGATCTGTGTATGCTGTTCTCCTTCATCAGTATCCAGTTCTACCCTTCGGTCATGTTTATGTGTCAAGTACAAGCCTATGGTAGCTGTCTAGATTATGTCTGCGCATCTGAGTGACTTCATAATTAAAAACCCTATCCGAGTGACTTGAGTGAATTAAAAATCAAACACATTCCCCTATGAGGTGCTCTGTTATGTGTATATTCCTAAAAAGATATCTAAACCAGTCAGCACTTGTAAAATCCCAAATTTCTCCACGTCATGAAAAATGATCTTATTTTTTTTTTATATTGCTTGAGGGCAAGCAACAGCTAAGTGTGGAGGGATTTGATAATGCCTAAATTGTACATGATTCTAGTGGCGTTATTTATATATATTCTATCATTTCTCGTGAACTTTCGATACTTAATAGCATTAATTACATGCAGGTTCACTTGAAGTCATCCCGAGCTCAAAGGAAATTATGTTCAAGTGTTTCGATTATTGAAAAGCAAACTAAAAGAAAAGAAAAATCTCAAGGCTGAAAAAGGCATAAGTACGCCGCACTAACCCTAAGTGCGCCGCACTTCTCAACGAGTCCAAGAATTAAAGTCAATTAAATGAAGATCGCATTAATACCCCAAGTACGCCGCACAAATATTTTTGTGCGCTGCACTTCTCAATTAAACATTAAATTCCCATCGCATTTAATCACCAAGTGCGCCGCACAATTTATTTTGTGCGCCGCACTTCAACCCCAAACTTAGCCTATAAATAGTGGCCGAATTTTCACTCTAAAATGCATTCCTCACTTCTCTTCTTCATCACTTCACATACTTTCCCACTCACCAATTTATCATATCTCCAATCCTTCATTCCAAGAACACCATAAACCTTTGAAGATTGAAGATCAAACCACAAAGAACGAAGAAGAGTATTATAGATTTTATAAGAATAAAAGGTTGTATTTCGATTCCATACTTGTTACGGGGAGAATTTTTTATCCATATTCTTACCTCGGATATAGTATGTTTCTTGTTATTCTATTTAATCTTGTTATGAACTTCATAGCCATGAGAGGCTAAATCTCTCATGACTACTCGGTGAAAATAATATAATGAATAAGCGTTTGGTATAATTATGATCTTGTTAATCTTAAGCTTATGTTATAATCCTATCGTATCTTATCTTATCAACTTTGATTATATACTCACACCAGTATAGGTCGAAAGACCCGTTGTGATCTATATAGTTTTAAAGATTTGTCTATGATCTTTATCGTCTGTGCCGAGAAATCCACTTACATTATTTGATAAACAAAATAGGTTTGATATAATAGTAACTGGATTATTTGAGTGGCAGATTTAATCGAGTTAACTAAATGTAAGTCTTAAGTTACACAAGTTAATTTATGAAAAACGTTTTCTGACAAAATACCTTTTATAAATTAAAGTCCTAAGTCTAAGATCGTAACTATTATCACTGTTTATGAATTATATAAAATTATCCGAGTAGTCATATTTCTTACATTTGTTAAAGTTTATTTTTTAGCAAGTTTATTTTTTAGTCTGATTATTCGACACTACGCAATCCCTGGTGGGACGACTGGTCTTACCTAAAAAAGAATAATGTATACATATGATGGGTTATACTTTGCACCGTGTGTTTACATATAAATAAAACGGTATCTCAGTCTTAATAAATTTAAGCTTTCAAAACACATCACCCGCCACACATAACCCTTATTTTCATATTGTGGGATTAAAGTCTATTCTATTTTCCCCAATGTTACCAATATTCTATTTATTTCTAGGGAAATTTCTTTTGGATATGATGGAATTGATATCACCATGAAATATTTCTTTTTTTTATTGCTTGCTTTCTTCTGACTCCTAACGTATACTTCACTCGTTGGGTTCGGCTGTCAGTTTCAAATCTTGAACCACAAATATATAGGTGTGCTGGTGATTGTAGTAAACTTTAGAACATGGCTTGGTATACTATTTGAGACCAACATAATAAGTATTATTTTTATAATTGCACTAACTTATCTAAATTGGTAGATTTCTAAGATTAAACCAAAAGCCTATATATTATGTGATATTAACTAACTACACTGGTTAGTTAACCCCCCGTATAACCCCTTTTGTTTACTCTCATCTTTAGAGTAAGATACCCCTAGAAAAACCTTAGCCTACCTTGTAGATTAAGTCCTTAATCGGTTGCTAGTTGCTTTTGTGTAAAAGTATGTACTTCCTGTGTTCGTGTGCATATTTTTTTATCTTTGGTTAGGTCAAGAATTGCACATTGTAATTGGGAATGTGAAAGAAGTGTATATTTATTTTTCGTGTGTTTTACTACTTTTACTATTATTTTTATTTCTAAGTCAAGAGCATTATGGATATATTATCTAGATTTATTATGATCGTGAAGTGGTGAAATTATACACCCTTATTTTGTTTTAATTTATTATTTATGATGATCGATTATTCATTGCTACGTGCTATAAACTGACTATGTAAAGTTTTGTTGTATATTATTTCAAGTTGGTCGCATTATAAACCAACTATGTATTTTTTTTGTATCAAGTGGTAGATATCGCCACTATTGTTGTACTATATTATGGATGATTGGGAGTTGGACGTTACGGAAATACCAACTAGGTAGTTTTTATGGAGAGTTAAGTATGGATGATTAAGACATCTTTGAGTCTAATTCGTGTCTACTAAACAAAGCGTAAGTTTCTATGTTAAAGCGTGAGTTAGTCTATAATTTGTGTCTTTTTCAAGGGTGCGATCGGGGGGGAGATTGTTAGCCTATAAATATGTAGACTAATATAGTTTTACATTAGATATTGTAAAGCGTGACACGTCGGGTCTATTAATGTCTCAATTTAGGATAGTTTGGTGTCACTCGCCTTTATATACCCCATCCATTACTTCTATGGAGGGTGAGGATAATATTTGGAATCATAATGTATGTTTGTTTCTCTCTCTAGAAAATTAACACCATCTTACCCTCTCTACTTTTATCTCTATATAATATGGCTCTCTTTTTTTATCATCCTCGAACTATAGATCGTTAGTTTTTGGCTAGAATATTTCGGTAACAAACGGATGCCAGATTAATTATAAAGTAAAAAAATCATTTGTTATGAGGAGAATAAATCCTAAAAGTTCCTTATAGCACTCCCTTTTAGTGCTAATTCCGAAGTACAAAAGATTGAAGAAAATTGCTCAAAATAAAGTTCTGTGCCAAGCCTTGGTTATCAAAGGTATAAAAAAAGAGAAGTAAAAATTCAATGTTTAAAGGCTTAAGTTCGACACATGAGATCTGTATATGCTATTCTCCCTCATCGGTATCAAGTTCCACCCTTCGGTCATGTTTATATGGTCAAAGTACAAAGGTTTTGGTATTGTCTAGATTTATGTCTGCGCTTTTGGGAGTGACTTTACATTTTAAAAACATTTTGAGTGGCTTAAGTGAATTAAAAATCAAACACATTTCAGTGTGAGGTGCTCTGTTATGTGTCTATGCCTGAAAAGTTAACTAAACCAGTAAACATTTGTTAAAAATCAAAAATTTTCTCCACGTCACGATAAATGATCTTGTTTTTCTCACTTTATATTGCTTGAGGGCAAGCAACAGCAAAGTGTGGAGGGATTTGATAACGCCTAAATTATACATGTTTTTAGCTGCGTTATTTGTAATATATTTGATATTTCATGAACTTTTAATACTTAATAGCATAAATTACATGCAGGTTCACTTGAAGTCATCTCGAGCTCAAAAGAAATAAAGTTCAATTGTTTTCGATTATTGGAAAGCAAGATAGAAGAAAAGAAAAGACTCAAGGCTGAAAAAGACCCAAGTACGCCGCACTTGCCATAAAGTGTTGCCGCACTTACAAGAAAATTCTAAGAATTAAAAAGCTCAAATAAATGAAGTCGCATTTAAATCACCAAGTCGCCCACAATATTTTTTGGCACCGCACTTCTATACTTTCCAGCTATGATAATTAAATGAGTTATTAATTACTCCTAGCATTTAACACCCTAAGTCTAAAAACACAATTTATTTTTATGCGCCTCACTTTAACCAAAACTTAGCCTTAATTAGAGACGGAAATTCTCTCCCATTTCTTCATTTCCCACTCAAATATCTATCTACTTATGTTAGGAATACGAAAAGTATCTGTCACTTCCAATATAGATAGTCGTAGCTCATAGATTAATATATATAAAGTTTAGTAAGCTAAGCGAGCAAAGACAACATGAAAGCCCATGAATAAGCCATGGACGGTCATAGCTAGAAGTATTTATACCCTCTCCACACATGGAGAGGGTGTTGGTTATTCATTTTTCTCACATAGTTAATCTAATTGTTCTTTCTTTGTTTCTCTCTCTAAGTGTTCATATAACTAACCTCTCTTCCCTCTCTCTAAAAACACACCTAAACGAATCCTATAATATATGTTGTTAAGATATTCTACATGGTATCAAGAGACAATGGGTGTTTGTGACAGGGTTTTGTTGTGCGTTTGTTACCTTTGTTTACTCGTGTATCTTGGTTTGAACCATTCAAAAAGTTTTCACTTTTGAGGGTTTAAAAACTATAAAGCTTTAAACTTTCTTCATTATTTATCTTAGTTTAGGCTAGAAGTACAAGAAAATCTTTGAAAAACTATCAATTTTGTTTTATCTTTTTGAGTCTTTTTGGTTAGTAAAAGGGTTTTTAAATAGAATCTTGATTTCAAATTTTTCATGTCAAAACGTTAAAGTTTGTGTTTTTAGTTCTAATAGTCCTAGATAGGTAAGAAGTACAAAAAAATGAGGTAAAAACGTCAAAAAGTGAGTCTTTTTAAGATTTTTGAGTTTTGAGTTTCGTAGAGAGTTTGGGCGAATTATACGTTAAGGCGAGCTATACACGTTTCTATTTAGGCAAATTATACGTAGTTCTAAAGGCGAATTATACGTGTATTTTTCAAGGGCGATTTATACGTATTTTGTTAAGGCGATTTATACAAAATTTCCTAAGGCGATTTATACGTGAATTACCTAAGGCGAGTTATACGTTCTTTTCTTCAGGAGAATTATACGTTTTATCTTCAGGCGAATTATACGTATTTTTCAACAAGCGATTTATTCGCATGTATTTCCACACCCGATTTATACGAGTTTATTTCCAAGGGCGATTTATACGTGTTTATTTCCAAGGGCGATTTATACGTTAAATCTATTAAGGCGATTTATACGTTAGTTTGCTTAGGTGATTTAGACGCTTTTCAAGGGAGAACTATACACTTTCATTAGGTGAATTATACGATTGTTCTTTGAATTTTAAAATCCCATGAAAACTTGATTTCCCGGTTTTATCAAGAATTGTAAAATCCCGTGTATTCCAAAGACTCAATTTCATTAATCAAATCTCACTTTAACACAACAACCTCCAATCATTATACGATCATTTTTTATCTTGTCACATTAAAATGGATTCAATTATTCCACTTGGACAAAAGAATACTCTTGCTGAGTACATGATACTCTCTGGTGCTGACAATCATCCACCAATGTTGGACAAGTCCTGTATGATTTGTAGAAATGTAGAATGGAATGATACATGCTAAAAGAGAGCACGGAGGATTGATACTTGAATCAGTTGAAACACGGTCATTTCATTGGCTACTTTTGATGTGGAATGGGTGCCAGAATCAAAGAAAATATGCTGAATTATCTGTTGCTGATAGAAATTCTAAGATGATTGTGATTTGAAGGCAACCAATGTCATTTCTTCAAGGTTACAGATGAATATCTTTTACTTGTTTAATCATCACACGAGTTGCCAAGGATTTATGGGAGTGAGTTTAATACTAATGCAAGGTACCTCATTGACTAAGCAGGAAAGGGAGTGTAAATGGTTGTTGCATTTGATAAGTTGAATATATCAAGGGGAATCCTTTGGAAAATTAATTGAGTTTCACTCAGCTGATTATTGACATGAAATCTTACAAAATGAAAATGGAAACAATTTCAAGTTAATACCAAGTTCTTTTAAACTGTCTTCCGCGAAATGGTGTAAGTTTGTAACTGATGTCAAACCATGTAAAAGATTTGCATACTACCAACTTTAATCAACTCCATGCATATCTTGAACAACACGAACTCCATGCAAATGAAGTCCGTCTTCTATGTGAACGCAATCAAGATCCACTTGCATTTGTTGCAAATCAACAGATGACACCACCTCACTTCAACACTTATCAGTCTTCATACAACAATCCTCAACTTCAACAATAGTTTCCACCATCTCAATATGGATCAATTCATCCCACTCAACATTACTAATCTATTTCCATCACAACCTTAATTCAATCATTCATCTGTTCCACCATCATATCCATATCAGTCTCAAATGAATCATCAAACCTCATTTGTTCCACAAATTGCTTATCAATCACCTCAAGTTTCTACACAACTGATGACTGAGTCACCTATTGTGGATTCAGGTTTTGCTGTTCATGTATTCTCTCTAGGAGATGATCTAATTGCTTGTTCTCAACAAGGCAAATGCTTTTAATTGTTGTAGCTTCCTCAAGGTTCCCATTAACCAATAATCAACTTAGAACTTCCTCGAATCTAAGAAACCAAGCCACTATTCAAGATGGCAGGGTCACAGTGCAAAAAGTTTAAGGGAGACAAGGGCAAGTTATTCTAGTACTGGTTATAAGAGTAATGCTACTAGTTCTGGGGGAAACAATGCAAGTGGACAGGCAAGGGTTGTTAAATGCTACAACTGTCAAGGTGAAGGACATATGGCTAGGCAATGCACTCAGCCTAAGCGACCAAGGAATGCAGCATGGTATAAGGATAAAGCAATGTTAGCTGAAGCTCAGGAAGCTGGACAAATTTTGGATGAAGAGTACTAACTTTTCTATATAGATAAGGGGTTCCAGACAGTCAAGCTGTTCAGACAATCATTCCAAACAATGCTGCTTTTCAGACTGTGGATCTTGATACTTATGATTCTGACTATGATGATATCGTGAATGCAAAAGCGGTTCTCATGGCCAATATTTCCAACTATCGGTATGGCGTTATTCAGAGGGGGTACCCAATTCTAAAACCTTATCTTAATGATATGGAAAATTAAAGTGTGCATGCAATGCAGGATTTTAACAAACCCTGTTGTGGATGTTATGATATGAGATACACAGTGATAGCTATATATTTTTACTTTTTACATATTTGCTCAGAAACATAATAGGTTGAATTGTTTCAAGATTATAATTTGCAGGCACAACAAGATTTAATGTTCTTATCTGTGTTAGAACAAATGATTAATCATGTAAATAATTGGGAAGAGGCTAATAAGGAACAGAATAATGAATCAGTAACCGCTGAGCTAGAGAGATATAAAGAACGAGTCAAAACTTTTGAACAACGTCTTAATATTAATTTAAGCAGTCGTGAAAAAATGTTTGATTCTCAAATAGATGATATGATTAAAGAGAAGCTTGCACTAAAGAACAAGTTGACTCACTTAAGCCAAATCTTTCTAAACAAATCAAAGAAAAGGAATCTTTATTGCAAACATTCACGGTTTTCAAAAATGAATCCAAAGAAAAAGAAAATAAATATATGGAAATGAAATTGATTTGGAAAAGATGATAAAGGAACTTGATAATATTATTTTTAAAGTGGGTTAATCTGCTCAAACAGTGCACATGTTAACAAAGCCTTAAGTTTTTTTATGATAATATACACAAACAAGCTCTAGGTTATCAAAATATGTTTTATCTCAAGAAAGCTCAGCGGATTAAACCAACCTTGTATGATGGTATTGTTATTTCTGCTAAACATGTTGTTATGCATGTGATTGATGATGAGGAAACTTTGATTTTGGAAAGAAGAGAGTTCGATCAAAAATGTCAGAAAAGAAGATCATAGGCCATTAAAACACAAACCATTTCTCTTTAAACCTATGATTAAGATAAAAATTAAATAGACTATTGATGTTTTTAGGAAACGTTTTATCTCCACACAGAATTGTCGGCTGAACAAGCTTTTGGTTACGTATATCCAATATACCATTGACTCTTTCTTATAAACCTACTATCAAAGTGGAAGTTCCATGTGAACTACCTAAGGTGAGTTTGAGTGAATGAAAGCCTTAAAAAGCTTAAATTCCACCTGCTAGTTTACTTGTGGTTGAAGAAGAGGTAGCAAACACTGATGCTGTACAAAAAGGTGATTGGGGATTTGAACATTATAAAGCTGTTGTTATCGTACTGAAATTATTCCCATTTCTAAAAAGCTTTTAAAAGACTTCTTTAATGTGTTTGATTAAAGGGTTCTTCTAATGAAATAATGAAAGTACAAAAGTTTTTGACAATATGGACGGTTGTTGTTCAACCAAATCTTTAGTTGACAAACAATGTTTGGAAATTGCTAAGAAAAGAATTACTTTTAGAAAACTTACAACAATATCATGTCTCGAGTTGTTCTTCTTTAATATGTGAATTATTTGTCTTTGATTGGTGATTCGTGATATGAAAGAAAGAGAAATGAATCTTGTGTTAAGGTGTTTCATCTTGATGCGGTTAAGCTTTTGAAATCACAAAATCGCATAATGCTAAATTGAAAAGTTACTCACAACTTGTTAAAAAAAACATTGTATTTCTCTTGAATTGGTAAATACAACTTTATTAAGGAAATTTTTCAAAAAGATGTTCTTGTAAAAATCCAAAAATGCTCTTGAAATTCCAAAATATTTTAAAAATAATGTTTGAAGCTCTACTATAAGACAAAGACACTACCATTTATAAGTTGCTAGATGGAAATTATAAAAATCCAATGAGGAGAAAAAGAAGCGGAGTATCAATTATGATTATCTTATGAAAGAAGAGACGAAAAATGTGGAATGGATAAATAGTATGGCAAAATTGCTTTCGAAAAACAAGCGACTTTGTAAAGAAATTAATCATGTGAAACAGGTTTTTAAAGATCAGTTTGACTCAATAAAAAAGACACGTGTTCGTACTAAAGAACAGAGTGACTCTTTAATTGATAAACTAAACCTAAAATCTGCTAAAACTAAGGATTTAAAAGCTCAAATTAAAGATAAGGTTTTTGTGATAACATCATTGAAAAATGAGTTACGAAAATTATAAGGAAAAGAAATTGTTGATTTTGCTACATAAATACCATCTGCCAACACTATTGTTCCAAGCATGTTCAAGCTAGACTTAGAACCTTTGGCTCCTAGGTTATTGTAAAATAGGGAAGCTCACATAGATTACCTTAAGTACACTCAGGAACAAGCTAATATTCTTTGGGGAATAGTCAAACAAGCTAAAGCAAAACAACCTTTAGATAATGCGTTAGACTTTGCCTGTATGCATGCCCAATGAATTCAGGAGTTAATTGTATATGTTCGAGACACATGCCCTAATGCGATTAAACTTAGTGCGAAAAAGGTTGTTGTCACATACAAAACCAAGATCAAGAAAGTTAGGTTTACTCAACCTCTCTCACATCCTCAAGCAACATTAAACAGGTAGAGTCATCTATAACATCAAATTCTAACACACCTGTGTTTTCTCCTATAGGATTGAAGTGTTTTACTAGTAATTACGGATCAAAACCTGCAGGCAATAAAAAGAATTATAGGATCTCGTGAACACCAAGTAGGAACATGAAGAATAAAGTAAAAGCCTAACCTAGGAAAGTTAATAAAAAGAATCGTGTTGTTGAACCTATTCATGATGTTGATGTTAAGCATTTAATGTTAAAAGTAAATTTTAAACTTATTTGTGCTACTTGTAAGAAATCTATGTTTCATGGTGTTCATGACATGTGTCTTCTTGATTTTGTGGAAAATGTGAATAGCCTTGCTAAATCTTCTAAGAAATATAAACAATAAAATATTTAGAAACCTATGGGTTATGTATTCACTAAAGTAATACTTAAGTGGAAACCAATAGGCAGAACTTTCACTATAGTTGGTAACTCGTGCCCTTTAACTAGGATCACTTCACCTAACGTAGTGCCTCCTAAGAAAAACACTTCCCACTCAGTTAAAACACAAAAACTAGAGCTTAAAGTCTATAGCAGAAAACTAAAAAATGTTAAAAATGTAGGTTCGAGTAAAAAGGCTAAGATTGTAGAATCTAAGAATGCTAACCACTCAGAACCTAATCATACTTGGGGATCTAATGCTACAGATATTCCATCGTCTTCTTCTCTTGTCATGACAGGTTGTCCAGATTGTTCTCTGGTATTTGGACTCTAGATGTTCGAAACATATGACAGGGAACCGCTCTCAGCTCATGAACTTTGTTAGTAAATTTCTGGGTACAGTTAGAATTGGGAACAACCATATTGCAAGGATTATGGGGTATGGTGACTCTCAGCTGGGAAATGTTACTATCTCAAGAGTATACTACGTCGAGGGGCTTAGACATAACTTGTTTTCTGTTGGTCAATTTTGCGACGCGGATCTTGAAGTTGCATTTCAGAAAAACACTTGCTTTATTCATAATTTAGAAGGTGTTGATCTACTTTACGGATCCCGAGACACAAATTTGTACACAATTTCTCTTGAAGACATGCTTAAAACATCTCCGATATGTCTTTTATCCAAAGTGTCAAAGACTAAGAGCTGGTTATGGCACTGTCAGTTATCACATCTCAACTGCGGTACTCTTAACAAGCTAGCTAAAGACGGTCTTGCGCGAGGCATTCCAAGACTTAAATTTCAGAAAGATCATCTGTATTTAGCGTGTGCATTAGGAAAAAGCAAAAAATCCTCTCATCAACCCAAAGCTGAAGACACTAACCAGGAGACACTATATCTTTTGCATATGGATTTTTGTGTGTCCCGATGCGTATGGCGAGTAATAATGGGGAAAACGTTATATCTTTGTGATGTTGACGATTACTCATGATTTACTTGGGTTAGATTTTTGAGGACAAAAGATGAAGCTCCTGAGGCCATCATCAAATGCATCAAAAATATTCAAGTTCGTTTGAATGCCACTGTCCGTAATGTTTGAACAGATAATGGAACCGAATTTGTCAATCAGATACTATTGTGTATTTGGTTGCATCTCTGATCAAAAATTGTTGCCCCGACACTCCTCAGCAGAACGGCGTTGTCGAAAGGCAAAACCAAACTCTTGTAGAAGTTGCTCGTACAATGTTAATATTTTCTAAAGCTACATTATTTTTATGGGCTGAAGCAATCAATACAGCCTGTTACACCCAAAACCGTTCTTTAAATCCACTTCGATACAACAAAACTCCATATGAGCTTATGCAGATAATAAAACCGGATTTATCATCTTTCATGCTTTGGTGGACAAATATGTTTTCATAACCAATGACAATGTCGACATGGGTAAATTAGATGCAAAGCGACATTGTATTTTTGTTGGGTTGCGCGCCCGCAAAGAAGCATTTAGTTCTATAACAAAGAACCCAAAATTTATAGAAAACAATTCCATGTGAACATTTGATGAGCAGACAACAATGGCTTCTGAACAATTCAGTTCAGGGCCCGGGCTTCATTATATGACTCTTGCTACATCCAGTTCAGGGACTCGTTCCAAACCCTGTTTCTCAAAAACCTTGTATTCCACCAAAAAGAGATGATTGAGATCGCTTGTTTCAACCTATGTTCGATGAATACTTCAATCCTCCATCAATTGCTGTTTCTCCAGTTCAAGAAGCTGTTGCTCCGAGAGCTGTGGTTTTAGCCGATTTTATTGTGTCAACTTCTATTGATTTGGATACTCCATCATTAAGTACTCCATCAACACTAAGGTCAAGGGTACTTCTCAATAATTTCTCATGGTTTGAAGAATCACCAAAAACACCATTTTCGGGATGATCCACATATGAATTCTTAAGAAAAGAATACAACTTCTCAAGGTCATAATCGATGGAGACAAACCCACACTCTATTTGAACACCTTGGTAAATGGACTAAGGATCATCCTATAGCAAATGTGATCGGAGATCCTTCTCGCTCTGTCTCTACAAGAAAGCAACTCTAAACTGATGCCATGTGGTGTTATTTTGATGCCTTCCTAACTTCTATAGAACCAAAGAACTTTAAACAAGTTAATGACCCCCCCAAAAAATCGGTCATGGATCGATGCAATGCAAGAAGAAATTCATGAATTTGAAAGGCTACAAATTTAGGAATTGGTGTCGTGTCCAGATAAAGTATTATTGATCAAACTAAAATGGATTTATAAGCTCAAGACGGTTGAATTTGGCGGGGTACTAAAGATTAAAGGCTAGGGACTACGTTGGCTCAAGGATTCAGGCAAGAAGCGGAATCGATTTCAAGGAATCATTTGCACCGGTTGCTAGAATAGAGGCCATTCATATCTTCATAGCAAATGTCGCTCATAAGAATATGATGATCTACCAAATGGACGTCAAAACGGCTTTCTTAAATGGTGAGCTCAAAGAAGAGGTCTATGTTTCTCAACCAGAAGTATTTGTTGATCAAGAAGCTAAAAAAGGCCCTCTACAGTCTCAAACTAGCACCACGTGCATGGTACGACATGCTGTCAAGCTTCC
This sequence comes from Tanacetum coccineum, assembly GCA_026074375.1. Taxonomy (NCBI): domain Eukaryota; kingdom Viridiplantae; phylum Streptophyta; class Magnoliopsida; order Asterales; family Asteraceae; genus Tanacetum; species Tanacetum coccineum. The sequence continues at coordinate 25,757 of BQNB010040263.1, forward strand.
TAATCTCATAACATTTCTCCAAAGGTACAGTTGATCCAACACTCTTCACACGGCAAGCTGGGAACGACTTATTATGTTGACGATATAATATTTGCATCCACTAATACTGCCATATGTAATGAGTTTGCTAATCATATGACCACTAAGTTTAAGATGTCAATGATGGGGCAGATGTCATTCTTTTTAGGATTACAAATTTCTCAAAGTCCTAGAGGCATCTTTATAAACCAATCTAAATATGCTTCTAAAATTGTCAAAAATATGGTATGCTATCTAGTGATTCTGTAGACACACCTATGGTAGAAAAGAGTAAATTGGATGAAGATCTATAAGGGAAACCAGTTAATGCTACACTTTACCATAGCATGATTGGATCCCTTATGTATCTTACATCCAGTAGACCTGACCATATTTATGCAGTCTGCTTATGTGCCCAGTGTGAGGCAAAGCCTACCGAAAAGCACTTAAATGTGGTTAAATGGATCTTTCAATACCTAAAGGGAACCATTAACATGGGTCTCTGGTACGGAGGATACCGGTATGTCTCTGAAAGCATTTGCAGATGTAGATCACGCTGGGTGTCAGGACACTAGACGCAGTACCTCAGGAAGCGCTCGGTTCTTAGGTGACAAACTTGTTAGCTGGTCTTCAAAGAAGCAAAAGAGCACCACGATATCGAGTATAGAGGCGGAATATATTGCTTTATCTGGGTGTTGTGCTCAAATCCTATGGATGCGTTCACAGCTAACAGATTATAGCTTTCAATTCAATAAGATTCCTTTGTACTGTGACAACAAGAGTGCGATTGCTTTATGCTGAAACAACGTTCAACATTCAAGAGCGAAGCACATCGATGTACGCTACCATTTCATAAAGGAGCAGGTAAAGAACGGAATAGTGGAACTCTACTTTGTCCGAACTGAATACCAACTGGCTAACATCTTTACCAAACCTTTGCCACGAGATAGGTTCAACTTCTTGATCGAAAAGCTAGGTATGAGAAGCATGTCTCCGGAAACATTGAAACATCTGGCAGAGGTAACGGACGAGTGATGGTGGTAACTCATATCCTGTATCATATGTACATAGATAACATATAAACTCAATAATATTTTATTTATATAATTTTTTCAAAAAAGAAAATTAAAAATTAAAAAACCAGAAAAATATAAAAATATGTATCTCTGGCATGTCTTTTGAAAATCGATAACATTTACGGCCTTAGAAATATCATTTAATAATGATATGAGGCTGTAAATGAAGTTCGAGCAGAAGTTCAAAAGCCTTTAAAACATGCCAAAAATGACTTGCTATTATTTCCGATAGCAACCCGGTCATCATCTTAAAGGCAAGTATTTCAAAAAAAAACTTGACCTCTCAACGAGAATTTATTCTCGGGCATGGTTTACTTAATGACCATGAAAAGGCTTGTGATTACTTTGCATCACAACCCGTGCTTCCTATATTCCCTAAGTGTACGTGTCAGTGCGCTTATGTGATTAAAATAAGAGAAATCTTATTTCTTAGGTGTTGATTTTCAAAAATAATATAATCATCTTCAAAAATTTGTCAGAAAAATCATTTTCAAAGACATTTGGCCACTCAAACAACGACTACAGCTCTTTAAATAGAAAACGAGTCATTGTTTGAGGGGGAGAAAATGTCAAATATCTTCTTCATAAAATCAATTTGGGATGAAAGGAAACGGTTTTAAACAATAACGGGTGAATAATTAAAGGGGAGTTAATTAATTTTAACTCAATCGGGCTTTACTTGTTATGTGTTTAATTCTTTAAGGGTATTATTATAATATGTGAGACTCATTCTTGATAAATAAACCTTAAGGATTAGTTTTTCCATTTGAGAAACTATTTTATGCCTTAGGTAAAGTTTATTAGGAAAGTGAACGCTCTAGTAAACCTTAGGGGGCATTTTTGCCAAAACCCAAAAGTTTTAAAACAAAAACACCCCCTTCCCTGGTTTCTTATACACACACGAACACACTCAACCTTAAATCTCTATTGTTGAATCTTTAAGACCTTCAAGAACTCGTTCTATCTTCGTTATAATCAAAAGGTACACTTGTTTTAATGTTAAAACTTCCATTTATCAGACCTAATCTTGGAATTAAGCTCGAAAAACCCTAAATTTCAACCTAACTTTCGTCACCCTAAAAAGTGGATGTATTGTTAAATTGATTGAGGGGTTTTAGTCCTATAGGGGTCTAGATGATGTACCTATAACAGTTTTTAATGGGGATAACGTATTCATACGTTTTGGTTGATTCTTGATGTCGAACTAATGAAAAATGGTCAAGAACTTGTAAAAGTTCATGGGTTTGGGTTTAGAATTGCTATAATGATTGTTTGTGTGTATTTGAGTGTTCTTAAACATTCTAATATGTTAAAATCTTGAAGAACTTGGGTTTTCGTGTTTATGTGAGTCGAATAAGTCAAAAGGCATGATTTGTGTGGTTAATTCAGTTAAATGTGTTAAAATGTTTCCTAGATGCTATGTGATCAAGTTATGATGGATAGTGATGCTTGAAAAAGTGTAAAATGTTGGTGTAAGTGTTATATAGGCGAACTATACATATTTACACAGGCGAACTATACACAAGTTGTTACACAGGCAAACTATACGTGTTTACACAGGCGAACTATACACTAGTTGTTACACAGGCGAACCATGCATACACACATAGGCTAATTATACACTAGTGTTAATGCAGGTGAAGTATACACGGATACATAGGCGAACTATACATGTAAATTAACACATGCAAATTATACATGGTTGTATAGGCGAATTATACACTCGGATCAACACAAGCGAATTATACACTTATATAGGGAAAATTATACATGATTTTTTCTAGAAGAATTAATCTCGTAATCTTGGTAATCAAATCTCGTAATCTAATCTAAGTATAATTAAACCTTAACTTATCACTTAGTGATTACTTTAGGTCTAGTTTTTTCTTAGAAATCTTTAGTGATTGCCTTGGTTTCAATATATTGCCTATAGTTAGTACGTTGTAAGATTGTGTGCTTCTCTTGGTCTCATGTGTGTCAATATTTTTCCTAGTAACTGTGTGCATAATTCCTTGTGTAAATCAGTCTTGCATTGTCTTTCAGTGATATATATATTTGCTTGTATATGAACTGTATGTGACAAATCTTAGCAGAATCATGTCTTCCATTACTGATCAACAAGCCAAACTTGATCTTGAACTTGTTCCCAAGGAGAAAAGACAGGAGATTAGGAAATGCAACGAAAGACTCAATCCTAGAAAGATCCAAAGAGAACCCACATTTCAAGTCGTTTTGGATTCTCTTGTTGTCACTTCATGCTCTGCCTGATGATTACAGATGTTTAAGGCATCAATTCTGGGATTCAGTTTACAAGCATGACACTTTCTACATATTCAAAATAGACAAAAAGAAGAGATTCTATAACAACCCGTAATTTTCCAGTATTTCATCAATGTAATATCTACTTATTATATTAAGTACTACTTTTTCAGTGTCTCATTGATGGATTTTGATGTGTATGTGTGATTTTTTCACCCTTGTTGGTTTACTACTATTGGTAAAGATTACTTAGTCATATTGTTTAGCTTATTCGAGTTAGAGATTTGAGCAATCACAAGTTTCGCAGTCATGGATTTAGGCGTGTATTTGTGATTTTATCGCCTTTTCTGAAATATTGGTATCGATAAAGATTAAAAAGAATGATCAACCCTTAAACCTTATAATATTAACCCAATTTACCTTTTTAGACTTGTGGCTCCTTAGCTTTAGTGGTGGAGGTGTGTATCATTGCCAAGCTTATGATAGAATACTCGTCACGACCGAGCAATTTAGCGAATTACTAAAATGTTACCTATAACAACCCGTAATTTTCTAGTATTTTCATCAATGTAAAATCTACTTACTATATTAAGTAAAACCTTTTTCACGGGAATATTTTTCGTTTTTATTACATTCCATTATGTAACCTAGTTTACATTTCTAAAGTAAACGAGCTCACACAACCTCTATCAATGCCATCTATATCTATGTTTATATCATGTAAACATCCTAATATGTCAAGTCTATATCTTAATATCATTTTTACCAAGTACATTATCCATTTAACGTACTTTTCAAAATGTTATATCAAAACAAGCATTAAACGTAAACGTTTATATCAAAACCATAATTATATGTAATGTATACATATAAAATGAATATTCAAGCCTTCAAGCATGTGTACAAGTGTAAAATTCATCACATTTGAATTATATTTTCCCTCTAAGTTAATGTACAACTCAATAAAGCTTAATGTATAAATCTATTAAGCATTGAATTCAAACCTTGCCATTTTCACTATTTTCATTTTAGATTTCTTACCACCACTCTAGCACAAGGTACAAGCACTTAATGCATGACTCACAAACCCTAAACCTAAATCCTAAGTCATCCTAAAACCCTAATATAAAACCCTAAACCCTAAACAAAACCCTAAAACCCTAATTTCACTTTAAACCTAAAACTAACTTAACTTAAAACTAAGCCCTAAACTTAATCTTAAACCCTAAATTTAATCCTTAACTTCTAAACCCTAACATAATCCCTAATCTAACCTAAATCCAATTTAAAACCCTAAACCCTAACCCGAAATAAAATGAACCTGACACCCCTTTTACTTCATTTTTACCCATTTTAAGCAACCAATCACCTTAAGTAAGCACCCTAGCACCTCTATGACATCATCACCAAGTAGCTTACAAGCACCTCTATCAGAACCCTTGGCCACCAGAAGCTTGTCCCTCTCTTGTACTGATATGTAATGAATCCCCCCTAAAACCCTTCCAACTTGATATCTACCTCCTTAGCCTACAATACTTACTTTATAGCCTCCTTAGTCATCACTCTACACCCTTGAACCCCCTCTAAGTTTTCGTGGCACCAAGGTTGATTTCGAGCCCTATAATAGCTAATACCCCATTCATTGCAAATCACACCTCAAAAACTTATCTCCACTCAATGAGTCTAACTCAGACCTAGAAGGATCAAGTGAAGGCCTTAAAGCTCATATAGAAGCCAAGATAAGAAAAAGGGAGCCCTGAGTTTTTACTAGGCTTACGAACCCGAAGACCCATTTTGGACCCATTTCTATGTTCAAGTAAGCTTGTTCTTGTTCAATAAGCTTATAATCTGTATTAGAATGTTCATAATACTCTTAAGATCATATATAAACTCTGGTTTGATGCTTAAATCCTCAAACCCATGTGTTTTTAATTAAAACCCTAAAACGACCTGTTTATTTTCTAGCTAACGTAATCCTTTTCTAAACTTTTGTTACCATAGAACATCTTATTTTTGCTTCTTTAATAAAGATATAACCTTGTAAATATCATTTAGAACTTAAATAAGCTTGCGCATGGTTTTTGGACTTGTTTGCAAAATATTTCCAATGCAAGGGGTTATATCTCGTAACTTTTTGAAATTTAAAGTCAAAGGGGCTGAAAATGTTCATTATTCTAAAGTTATAATAATAAGGACCTATTTTTGCCAGTTCAAGTTAAAGGTTTAATATTTTATATCTTAATTTATAAAAGGACTAAAGTTGTATATGTTTTATAAACCATGGTATATGCTGCCAATTTTGCAAACTTAAAAATATAAAATATAATATTTTTATATAAATTATAAAAATATATATTATTATTATAAAACTCAATTTTATTAAAACCCGACACATTCTTACGTTATATATTTAACGTAATTTTTCATCAACTAACTTTTGAAGAAACATAAAATCTTATCGTATCACGTTACTAGGGAATTTCATATGAAGGGTTTCATTTGAGTTTTTGTTTTGACGAGTTTGTTGGGTTTACGATTTAAAGTGCCCTGGCTCCTCAAACGATACTACATGGCCTCTGGATTATGATAGCCCGAACAGTGATACAATATTTCCATAATTTAATAAATCAAAGATATACATTAAACTTTGTAAAGTTTTGAAACATAAACCATCCCACTAAGACTTGACATATTACTTTAGGTTGCGTGACAAAGCCGTTACTTTCACTTGATATACTTTTGCCATCAATCAGATTTCCCTGTACTGTTAAGGTGAAGTTCATAGCCTCGCCTTTACTTATTTACATGTTTTATAAACCCGCGAGGGGGATACATGCTTGTTTTATACAAATTAAACACAAGTGATTTTGATATATGATATGGTTCCATCACTGTGAATAGTCCCATCTTTATATGTTTTCTAAATCCCGTGGGGGATTCATGCTATAAACTATGAATACAAGTGTTTTTCCAACTATATGCTATCCTGATATATTATTGCCTAAGTTACCTCCATTTTCCCATAAGACATCCCAGTCTCTCTTTGGGTAATAGCTCCCAGTATCTCTTTGGGTAATAGCTCCCAGTATCTCTTTGGGTAGTAGCTCCCAGTATCTCTTTGGGTAATAGCTCCCAGTATCTCTTTGGGTAGTAGCTCCCAGTATGTCTTCAGATAGAGGCTCCCGGTTCTATTAAGTTTAAATATGTGATTCATGAGCTTAGGGCAATAATACTGTTTTCCATGATAATACTGTTTTCCATAATAATTGTACTCATTGCAATTATTACACTTATGGGTGTATAACAACGTAACCCACTATTAAACTTGTACTCAACTATTATAACTAAAAACCTATGAATTTCACTCAACCTTTGTGTTGACCCTTTTAGCATGTTTATCTCAGGTAATTGAGCAACCTATGGCACGAAGTGGCACGGACTTGAAAATGGCCTAAAATGTTCTCATTCAAACTTTATGTTTCTAGTTTTGGGACCTCCTTTGTAAACTCTGATATGATTATTGAATGATACTAATTTCCAAACGTTCTCTTTTGAGTGTTTTCTATGATTATGTCTGTTGATCCATGAAGTAATACCCCAGATTAGCTTCCGCTGCTATATGTAAAAAATGTGGGTGTTACAGGATTGGTTTCAAGAGCTCATGCGTTTAGAGAACAAAGGGTAAAACACTAAACTATAACTATTTTTTCTTCCAAGAAAGTCCTCCGTGCCACTGCATTTCCCCAAACAGTATATGTAAGAGATTTGCATAGCAGATAATACATAACTATTATACTATTATATAAATAACTTATGTTATTTCTACTGAGTTGTTATACAGTCATATCTTCGTACACCCACCCTTCTATCCCTTCTGATTACGATGTGGAGGGTGCTTTTTTCTCTACAAATGCTCCTAACTATACCCCGACTTCACCAGACTATTCCCGAGATTTCTTTCCTCCTAAGGATATTTCATCACCTAAAGACACTGAGATCTCTGTGAATACCTATTCAGTATCTCCATCTTCATTGTAGGATTTCATCACAGGTAGGGTCAAACTACACCACCACCAGACTATCCCTTTGATGAGTCTATCTTCGTAGAGTTAGATAACTCATTATGGATCATACCGCGACCACTGGGAAGTGAACCAGTCCCCGAGGAACCTGATGAGTCAGATACTTGTTATAATGTTCATCTCTGGAAATAATCATTGAGGACATCCAAGTTCAAGAGTCTTCTAAACAAGATCCAAGAACTCAAAAACAACAAGGGAGAACCACCAGATTAGATCTGTGTCGTTTACAGCTTTCTAGAATCCAACCACTAGATGTATGAATAATGACACTTGTCAAATTTTGCTATGTAAATTATATAGACAAGTTATTTATACAGTGATGATTCTGTTATACCTCGTTGTTTCATAATACCAATTGTGTATGTCGAAATTGTCTATCCTATATCCTGTAGTATGATGACTTATATCTTTATCCGGGATTACTATGATTCTCTTACCATCCGATTTTCTCAAACCTTTGTACCTAGAAACACTAAGCCTTCTATTGGATCACTCACTCCATTATCTCTGTATCTATCTCTAGAAGTCTTAAATTCCAAAATTTTCCGTTATATCCTGCAATGTAATATCAAAGAATGATCACAAGTCTTTTTATTATATATGAGGATATGTATTCCTATAACTCGTGATTTGGACTATATCATTTTCTGGATATCTTACTTCTATGTTGTTTTGTATATATTAAATAGGATGCTCTCCAATGTAGAACATCAACATCTACAGCACCAGCTATGACTCAGGCTGCCATCCGGCAACTGATTGCTGATGGTATTGTTGCAGCTCTGGAAGCACAAGCTGCTACCATGGCAAATACCAATAGGAATGTAATAAGTAACTACAAAGGGTTTATGAGTTGTCAACCTTCCTATTTCAATGGTACGAAAGGAGCTGTTGGCCTCATCCGCTGGTTTGAACGTACTGAATCAGTATTTTCTCATAGCAAGTGTGTCGAGGAAGATAGAGTGGAACTATTTGCTAGCTGGTACTCTGACCTATGACGCCTTATCCCTGGTTGGAATGCATACGCCCAACCTAATTGGTATAGAACAAGCCAATGGTCAAATGGATTGAATTGAAAAGGCTCTTGACCAATAAGTATTGCCCTCAAACTGAAGTCAAGAAAATGGAAGATGAATTTTACAACTTGGCTGTGAAAGGAAATGATCTCAAAACTTACGTTAGAAGATTCCAGGAATTAGTATTCTTATGCCCAAATATGGTAACAAACACCGAGAAGCTTATAGAAGTCTTTATCGGGGGATTACCCAGAAGTATTGAAGGAAATGTTACTACTTCAAAACATCAAACTATGGAGGAAGCCATTACCATAACCCAAAGGTTGATGGAGCAGGTAATAAAATACAATTCTGCGCAAGAAACCAATGATCACAAATGAAAGTTTGAGGATAGAAGAAACATCACCGACAACAACAACTACCCCAATGATCGCAACAACAATAACCACTCCAACAATCAAACAAGACAAACTATCAAATAACCAAAAAACAATCCACAAACCGTAATGTGTGTACCACCTCCATAGATAGAAGGCAAGAAACTATCAGAACTTATGCTGCCACCCCAACTGAGAACAAAAGGTATACTGAAAACATAAGGTAAGATGGAAACTATCCTTTGTGTACAAGATGCACCCTGCATCATACAGGAGTTTGCACTGTCAAGTGTCAGACTTGCAACAAAGTGGGTATTCTGACAGGAACTGCAAAAACTAAGGGGATTCTATTTCCAAACATCCACTCCATCACTCACTAAAAATCTTGGGACGAGATTTCGTAAGGTTGGGAGGACTATAACAAACTACAGTAATTTTCTAGTATTGTCATCAATGTAATATTACTTACTATATTAAGTATACTTTTTCGCGGGATATTTTTTATTTTTATTCATTCCTTATGTAAACCTAGTTACATTTCTAATGTAAATGAGCTCACGCAACCCTCTATCAATGCCATCTATATCTATGTTGGTATATTGTAAACATCCTTATTAGGTAAAGTCTATATCTTAATATCATTTTTACAAGTACATTCTCCATTTACGTATTTTCAAAAACGTTATCTCAAACAAGCATTAAACGTAAAACGTTTATATTAAACCCTAATTATATGCAATTGTTAATATAAATGAATATGCAAGCGTCAAGCATGTGTACAAGTGTACAATGCAATCACATTTAAATTTATGTCTCCCACCAAGTCAATGTAAAAACTCCATTAAAGCTCAAATGTATAAATCTATTAGCATAAAATTCAAACCTTGCCATTTTTCACATTTTTGTAAACACCCCAAATTGGGTCGCAGCGGAATAAGGGTCAGGGGCGTGTTACTTCAAGATCAACAGCACAAGATATATAAGAACGACACAAAAAGTCGTTTAAAATGATACATTGGATTTAATTGAAAGACTTAATACAAAAGCATATAGCTCTTCACTTGTTCATTGTTTGAAATATTACAAAGTTTGGACAATAACATTTCCCAAAATATGATGCATAAATCTTTAAGCCCTGCAATCAAAAAATGTAACTCAAAGCATCCTGCATCCATGCCTATTGAATCTCCCTGGAAAACATTGCTTAAAAACGTCAACAATAATGTTGGTGAATTCATAGGTTTGATAAATCATAATATGTAGGACCGCAAGACTTTCCGTGATAATGCAACACATGCATACATCACAAAACCAGATTACATTTACACTAAGCTCATGACACTGAAGCTCGACAGTCTTGTTCGCATAATATTGCTACTCAGCCCGCAATGATGTTTTAACCCAAAAACATCCCAAAAACATCCCGCAATGATAAATCAAAGGTCCAACATACCTAGGGTTCAACTTCCCCTGTTTTCCAAAACGTACGACCCCTTTCCAAGGCGAGACTTTAAGCATAACTTTATCCCCGACTTGGAATTCCATTGGTTTA
>BQNB010040264.1:0-47528 GCA_026074375.1 Tanacetum coccineum
GAAAATTTCACTTTGACACAAGAAATACAAAACTTTACACAAAAGCAACTAGCAACTTTGATTAACTAGGCTTAATCTAAAGGGTAGGCAAAGTTATAAAGGTGTAATGAAATAGACATTTGGTATGAAAAAGACAGGAATGGCTCAACAGGTTTTTCTAGGGGATCTTACTCTTATAGTGAGAGTAAGCAAAGGGTTACACAGGGTTTAACTAACCAATGTAGTTAGTTAATTTTACAACATTTAGGCTTTTTGGTGTATTCCTAGAAATTTACCAGTTAAAAATATTTCTCCATCTAAGTCCATAGTACTCATTGTTGTGGTCTCGAGTGATATACCAAGCCAAGTTCTAAAGTCCACTACATTACTGACACACTCGTAATTTTTGTGGAATTTTTAGTAAACATTTAGAAATGGAATAGGCTTAATTCTCACAATTTGGCATTAAGGGTTATAGTGCGCGAGGTCATGTAACTAGTAATTTTTACAGAATTTATGCTAGAAAAAAAATTAAATATGACATAATTTAAGCATATAGCATATTATTCATAAAAGAAAGGACAAGTAGGCGTTCTAATTCTCCATCCCCTCACTTTAATTATACAACGTCCTCATTGTATAGATAAAACAGTTAAAGAAAATGGAAAATAGAATTAGAACGAGGAACTCCCCTGATAAATGGCTCGGGATGATTCTCCATTGGAGTTCTTGAGCAAAATTGTGTTGATGAGGCATCAGAATGCTCGTACGAGTTCAACATACGTCTTTTTTTAGAATATACCGTATCATCAATTTCCTTACAGCAAGGTCCTGCATACAAGATTAGAAGACAAAAGTGCAATTCCTATCTCAGTTATTCAATAGTTGCAATGCAGGAAAACAATTAAACACACTGTACAAGAGGTCAATACGTCGTATCCCAAATCCAAGGATACGCCGTATTGCATCCTATAAAAACAAAGATTTTAAGTTTTGCAAAAATTAAATACTGAAATTAAGGACTGATAACGTCTAGACAGGTTTGATATGTCGTATCCATAGGGGTTCAATACGCCGTATGGAGTGTCTGGGAAGACAGACTCAATAAAACAATTAAAAATACAATTCAAACAATTAAAAACAACCGGGTTGTCTCCCGGGAAGCACTTTTGTTTCAGTTAGTCATTAAGTTTAACCTTCTTCTTCCTCTTCATTCATTTATCCATGATTCGCTGGCACTTATCCCTGTGAGCGAATTTCTTCATAATCATTTGGCATGACACGTATTTCATGAAAAATAGATGCCGAGCGCAATGTCTCTTATTACATGTCCATCGTCAATGATGATAAAACCTGTAAGAATAGAAAATCTTCCAACGAAAATAGGTATATCTATCAGAGTTTCGGCTAGACTCATCCGTTCATGATCGTCCTTGTCCTTAATTATGAATAATACAAGCTTTTGGTTATTAAATTAATGGACAAGGAAGGGAGGTAGTCAGCATTAACATTTTTATACCCAATCAGGCAAGAAAATTTCAATTTATAACAACACTTAGAACTGGTTTTAACATTATCAGGTTCATTGACAAAAGTTGGCTCAAAATTAACATCTTGATTCGTCTCTGGTTCTAGAGGTGTGTCCAAGTCATTTAACTTAATGTAGTTACCATAAAGTGTTTTGAATGACTCGTTATGCTCTCCTATAAGCTTTGTTTTTGAATCAAGATCTTTTAACATAAAGACCCTCTTGATTATGCTAGTGGCGGGCTTAATAATTTTGAAAACAAGTTTTTCTTCCCCGAACCTTAGAGTAATTTTTCTTTTGTAAACATCAATCTTGGAATGGGCACCGGGGATCAAAGGGACATCGTCATCCTCGGGTATGTCCAAGATGATTAAGTCTATGGGGAAAATAAATTTTCCAATCCTTACTAGCACGTTTTCAGCAATACCCATTGTTTGTTTTATTGTTCTGTCAGCCAGTTCAATGGTCAATCTAGTGTGAGATAAAATTCCTAGACCAAGGTTGGTGTAGGTAGAAAATGGCATAACACTCACACTTGCTCCTAGGTCAACAAAGGCTTTATCAAAACAAACATTATGAATAAAACTAGGTAAAGTAAAGCTCCCTAGGTCTTTTTTCTTTCTGAGGCAAGGTGTGATCATAAGCTTCCAAAATATTCACATCTTGTGCCTTTCTCCAATCATCACAGCAGTAGTTTCGTATTCGCCTTGGGAAGGGAACTTTTTTAGAAAATATGCTTCTGTGTTGTGAGCCGGATACGGCGTATTGACTACATTTTGTACAGCATATCTTAGATAAACTAGCTTTAGTGGTTGAGATCGATTTTACATGGTCCCTTGGGTTTGGTTCTGTTGAGCGGGGCAGACCTTCGATTCCTCTTTCTTGTAAGACTTTGCTCATTTGACCAATTTGAATTTCCAAGGTCCTAATCGATGCTCCTTGATTTCTTATAGCTGCATCGGTAGAAGCTCGAATCTCCTTGATTATGTTCAAGTTCTCTTCGTGACTCTTTGCTGACTCAGCCATGAATTTGGTTAGTGATTCCTCCAATGTTTGTCTTCGATCAGGGTACAAAGACTTTCTATTGTTACGTTGGTAGAATCCTGGCCCTGTTGCTCTATACTGTCCTCCAGGTTGAAAAGGTGCTCCAAATAGTGTGTAATAAGCCTCTTCAAGAGTATTCTCTTCTTCATTGAGTGGATATTCCTTTATGTAGTGTGGTCCTTTGCACAGTTCGCATCCAACCTGAGCAGTGTATACTTTCTCGTTGACTTTCTTAATTTCTCTCCTAAGGTTGTTGAGCTGGGCATGTATAGCGGCTTGTCCGTCAAAAGTTTCAGTACTTCTGGCTTTTGAGGATGTTTCGTTATGCCATTTCTGAGAGTATTCATCCATTTCTTGGATGGCTACTTTTGCATCAGCAATAGTTTTAGTGGTAATGGCACCTTTAGAGTTAAGGATTTGTCTGGTTGGAACATCGAGCGCATTGTAAAACAAGATTACTTCCTGCATATTAGTTAAATAATGATGGGTACATTTCATCAAGAGTTCTTTAAATCTTTCTAAAGCTCGGAAAAGGCTTTCGTCTAGTACTTGCTGAAAGTTGTTAATTTCCTCTGTTTTCTTTGCAGTGTGAGCAGGTGGGCAGTACTTGTTTAGAAACTTCATTTTCAGGGTTTCCCAGTTTGTAATCGAACTTGATGGTTTGTTCACGAGCCATCGACTTGCGGCTCCAGTTAAGGATATGGGAAAAATTCAAAGCATTACTTGATCTTGAGTCACCTCGAGAATATGAAATAAGTCAATGATCTCAAGGACTTTTTCGATGTGTTCGTTTGCGTCTTCATGTTCTGAACTGCTAAAAGTATTTTCATGAAGTTCCTTGAGATATTGCCCTTTTAATTCGAAGTGAGTTTTGTCATTAATCTTGGGCCTAACAACTCCTAACCCATAGTTTCCAAAAATTCATCCCCAATAAGGATGATTTTTACCGAACATTTGACTCTCAGGGATGATTAATGCCAATAGTATCGGTTAGGGATGATTAGTGTCACAAACTATAAACCACAGGGATGATTTTTGCAGTTTACTCTTGGTTTTATCATGATTGGTTTCCAGAAGTTCTTTGAACTTATTTTAGTGTCAAGTTACTCTAGAAAGTCCGTGTTTATATCGATATTGTCATCATTGTCCTTGATTGTTTTTAGATTATTGGAAAAAATTACGTTTAGAGAAAATGAGTCATTAAGGCATAAAATGTTTTGTTCATTTTCATCATATTCGGACAATGACGTTTCGAATTTATCGATATGTTGAGAACTTACAGAGGGTTCATTTAGTGGGTCAGATTTAGACTTTAGATCATTATAAACGATGGCTGGGAATTCATTCTCAAAGTCTTTAAAAAAGTCTAAATCATCAAAGTAACCAATCATAGGTTCTGGTGTTGGAGATGACGGTATGTTGATTTTATCATTTTCTTTTTTCGAATCCGTTTTTAAATTAGCGACATAAATTATTTTACAAGAAAATGAATTTTCATCAAAAACTATCATGTAATCTTCATCGTCGGATTCGTCAAATGAAATGTTAAAGTCGATTTCATTATTGTCAAGAGGACTTACCGTAGGTTTACATGAGAGTGCTGCATCGGATATATCATCAAAGACTATAATTGGGTATTATGTTTTGAGATTCATGAAGCTATCGTCCTCATTTTCATAATATTCCATCTTGCCGTACCTGGCAGTTTGCCAATCAAATGTTCGACCTTGTCTTCGAGCTTTTTCTTCTTTGAGTCTGATGTATTCTTCCATAGTGATGTTTGGATCATCCATGATAAACCTATGCTGGAAATCAAAAACAAAGAAACGAACTATAAGGTAGAGTACTTTATGAAAGTAATTAAATAAGCTAGAATTTAAACACACAATTAAATTAATTACAATCAGAATTAAATTAGACTAATTAGGTTATTTTTAAGCTAATGGTTAGAAATGCTAATAAAATTAATGGTTAAACTTTTTCACTCCCCGGTGATGGCGCCAAAAACTTGATGTGTTGTCGTGTTGGGTCAATTTATTGATTACCAAGTTTTAAATTTATATTTAGCCGACTTATCCTAAAACAACACTTTAACGGGCAGTGTACATCGGGTGGAGTTTTGTGGTAAGTAGGGTGTCAAACACTAAGAGCGAGGTCGTTAACCTTATAATCTAAGATGATGTTTGGGTTGTTGACATCTTATGTCCCTCTAGTTTTCTTCTTTTCATCTTTTCTTTTTCCCCTTTTCTCTTTCTTTCATAAATGAAGTTTTCCCAATTGGCATAATCAGCCCCTGAGGTTATATGATAATATAACTTAGGGGTTTGGCATTTTTGACCCCTCAAGTTATATTTTTCTTTGCTTTTTCTTCTCGGAGTAGACTTTACTTTGATTTGGCTTCGTCTCCACACACTTTTCCATTTCATGTCCTATTTTGTCGCTTTTTGATTGGTTTTCCGTCTTTTTGTGAGATATCCGTTCCTGCACAACATAATTAGCAAAACAAGCATATATTTGGCATTTTGAGTCCGTTTTTTGTTATTGTAGCTCGTTTTTAAAGGTAAAAGATATGTGTAATTAAGCACATATCACCTAGCCTATCGGGACTTTACCCACTTACTGTTTAACGGTGTTTTATATACTGGTAGTTCACTATTCAAGTCTTTATCAATTAATTAAGAACATACTTTTTGAAGCATTGCGGGTCACCTGTCGATCTAACTAAGCTCATAATTTAAAAACAAAGATAGAACATTATTTGTGATCCAATTAGTCCAGTAATATAAAACACGATATGGAGAGCTATCCCAATATCTAGTTCACTTGTTAGGCATAACTAGACCCAGTTGAATGATAGGTTGCATATTCAAACATGTAAAAAAGTATCATGTGATAAACATAATTAAACTTTCAACGATAAATTAAGAAATCGAGTTTAAAACAAACCAAACATTAAATCTTCATTAAGATGGCTAATAGCCAAGGGTATTAGCCCATAACCATTGTAATTATAAAAGTGTGATCAAATAACCAAGGTAAACTAAACGTTTTACCGAACAATACCAAAAATTAAATGATTACAAGATTATAGGAATTACACGGTGTCTTCTATGGAATATGATTTTACAGACCGAAAACTCATTTTTGAGTCTTCTATTTATAGTGTCTAAAAAAGACTGGATACGCCGTATTGAACAAGGTCAATACGGCGTATAGGGGTGTTTTCCTTGGAGTGCGCGCTAAGTTTATAATCAATAAGATATATCTTCCAAATTTATAATTTATTCATCAAATCTCTGAATAGTTATCCAGCTGGATATGGCGTATGAAGGAACATGGATACGCCGTATTGGGAAGTGAGAATGCGCGTTTTCTTGTGAAGTCCAGGCGCGAATACGCCGTATCTCCTTTTATCGATATGGGGGATTGGGCAAAAATAAGCAATCTTTAACTATCATCGTTTAAGCTCCAAAAAGTGCGCCTTTTAGCATGTCTTCACAAATCACTCCGTAATTACTGCAATTTACAACGTGCGCCTTATAACATGTCTTCACAAACCACGTCCGTAGATTACTAGCACTATACACACTTAAGCAATTAAATAACGATTCTTGCAATAATTATATAAAAGTGGATAATTTATTCGGAATAAATGATGATATAAATGTAACGTTATTTGATGTCATCAAGTAGCTTTTCTAAGTGAGCGTCGAGCTTAGTGCATATCGGTGGAGCGAAGTTGTATACAATTTATTGTCCACAATAAGGATTATACTAGTTAGTAGTTGAAGTATAAATGGAATAAACCCTGTATATATCGTGATATCTCTCTTTCTACTTTGGTTGTGTGGTTGCTTTCGTTGTTTATCTGGGTTATTTAGAACTTGAATTTTTGTAAATTTTGAAGAAGTTGAAAAGACCGAGGCAGGGAAAATGACGGTTTTTATTTGTATTGGTCCAACCACGTCAATTTGTAGCTAATAAGTTGTAAGTTTAAGAGTAACGTAGTGTTTGGTACGTCGCAATGAGAGTTGGAATGGAAAACACCATTACGGCCGAATGAAAAAAAATCATGTTTGTTTACAATAATGGAATGTAATGACTTATTGCATGCAATCATTCATTACATCAAAAACTATCATTTTCATTCATTAGGGACCCTTTGTTTTTTTTTCCATTACGTCTTGAAATGGAATGATAATTACATAAAAACCCTTTATTAATTACCCATCAAACAAAAAAACATATTTAACAAAGTCTATTTTAGTCTTTTTATTATCGATTACATTTCATTTTATTTTTGCAACCAAACATAATTACAATCGTAATGCGTCATTTTATTACTTCACTTATTCCATTACGATGTTCATTTCATTCCGTCACTACTTCATTTCGTCGTACCAAACAGACCCTGATAATTAGTTTTTGTTGTTGATTTCAACTTGAACACATTATCATAGAAAAAGATTTTGTGTATTCATCAGGAACAATATTAAATGTTGGTTCAGAAAGTAACAACAACCTTGTTAAGCCACTTTCTTAACTTCAAACAGTTGAAGCAGCTTCACACACTTCTACTCGTTCATGACCTTAATCATCTGAACGGGTTGTTAATCCGTCAACTTATAAGCTCTCAATCCACTTACTCTTTAAGTATTTCTCATTATCTTCGATTAATCCTTCTCCATTCAAAACAACCTGATGCGGGTTCAGCAACATCCGTCATTCGGTATTTCTGCACTCACAGCAGGTTTCATGAAGCTTTTGCTTTATATGTCGAGCTGCAAAGTTCGGGTTTCGTACCGTCCGCATTTAGCGTAGCATCTGCTTTGAAGGCATGTGCACGGATTGGTAATAAAAATGGCGGGACCATGATTCATGGTCAAGTTCATAAGTACAGGTTTTGTGGTGATGTATATGTGGAGACTGCTTTGCTCGGGTTTTACACGAAAGTTGGTGATATGGAGACTGCGCAGAAGGTGTTTGACGAAATGTCTGAAAAAAATGTGGTGTCGTGGAATTCGATGATAGATGGGTATTTAAGATCTGGGAATTTATCAATGGCTGAAGGGTTGTTTTCTAATATGACAAACAAGGATGTTGTTTCTTGGAATTCTATGGTTTCGGGGTGTTCGAGAAACGGGGACATGGATAAGGCGTTAAGTTTATTTCAAGAGATGCCAGAGAGAAAGTTGAGTTCATGGAATGCTATGATTAGTGGTTATGTAGAGTGTGGGAAAATAGGTTTAGCACGTAATTTTTACAATTTAATGCCTGAAAGAAACTCCATTTCGTGTATTACTATGATTGGTGGATACTCAAAGTGTGGAAACGTTGAGTCTGCTCGTGAGTTATTTCACGGGATGGGTAGGAAGGATCATCTGCTGTATAACGCCATGATCGCTTGTTATGCTAAAAACAGTCGACCAAAAGAAGCACTCCAGCTATTTAATGAAATGATTGAGCCAAATGTAAAAGTCCAACCCGACAAAATGACATTAGCTACTGTGATATCCGCTTGTTCCCAATTGGGAGACTTGAGTTTCGGATCATGGATTCATAACTTTTACATGAAACAAATGGGAATAGCAATGGATGATCACTTATGTACCGCCTTAGTCTACTTGTATGCTAAATGTGGTTCGATAGATACAGCTTTTAACTTATTTCACAAGTTGAACAAGAAAGACGTTGTGGCTTATACATCCATGATTTTGGGGTGCGGTCTCAACGGAAAAGAACAAATCGCTATCAAATTATTCAATGAAATGATGGAGTCTAACATCCACCCAAATTTAGTCACATTTACTGGAGTATTAACAGCATTAAGTCATGTTGGTATGGTTGAAGAAAGTTACCATTGTTTCAACTCCATGAAAAAGTACGGGCTTGTGCCTACACCCGACCACTATAGCCTCATGGTTGAAATCTTAGGTCGAGCAGGACGGTTAGAAGAAGCACATGACTTGATTAAGGGCATGCCAGTGAAGCCTCATGCAGGTGTTTGGGGTGCGTTACTTCTTGCGTGTAGTACACATAATAGTGTTGAGCTAGGGGAAACTGCAGCCAAACATTGCTTTGAATTGGAAGCCGATAGTAGTGGGTATGGTTCACTTCTTGCTAATATATATGCGGGTGCCGGAAGGTGGGAAGATGCCAAGAGACTAAGAAAGAGTATACATGAAAAGGGTTTGGTTAAAATTCCGGGTAGTAGTTGGATGGATCATGTGGCGGCGTGACATGGAAGTAGTCAGGTTGGGTTGAGTCACCCACGCTTGTTCACATTTTCGAATTTTATACTAGAAATTTAGATACATTTTAGATAGATTTTGATCTAATTATAGCTAGATTTTTCTGTTTGATTCATTATATAGTACAACATTACCAAGTTGATCCCCTTTTAGCAGATATGTTTGAATTACTGGTTTTGCAGAAATTGTGAAAAAGAAGTAAAGGGTCAATTTTGTTGGTAGGATGTAACTTAGAGGGGTTGCAACTATGATGTCCATTTTAATGCGCTTTTGGCTTGATTCTCACTTCTTATCATACAATCGTTTTTCACTTTGCTTCCTTTAAGTTTACACTTATCATACACATGTTAAAATTTGTGCAATTCTAATACCCTTAAGCTTGCTCGGGAAATACCATATTCAGCGGGTGAGAAGGAGTAACATTTCTCATTCACTCATATCCGTTGGCGCTTGAACGTATTTTGTGATCATTCCTTTAATGCTCGATGATGTATTTTACATTGGAAACCTGTTTCCTAATATTTGATGTTTTCACGATATATGTAAAATATTCACTTGACAATTGAACTAAAATAAATGTCATTAGATTCTAAAGATTTTGGGCAGTTTCAAAAGAAGCTGAGTTGGTTTAAAGAACAAGATTCTGCAAGAAAGTAGTCACGTTTTTTAAACTAGGCGAATACTCTCTTAACTCTTAAGCGGGCTGCCGCCGAGTTATACTGTCTTAGAAGAATGCCATATAAGGTTATTATTATCAAGGTTTTTCAAAAATTTATCTCTATTTTTGAAGTTTAAGGGACCAAAAATACAGTAAAATGAAATATAAAGTCATAAACGAAAAATTTAGCTGGAAAGTGAGCTAGTGACAGAAGTAGCCACATATAACACATGGCAACTCCTGTACTTGATGTATCAACACTTGTACATTCTTTGATACTACAATAATTCCAATCCTATAAAAAAGGGATTTAAACACACAAAAAATAAAAACTAGTCGTCTTTTTGTGTGAGTGTGAAATCTTGAAAGAATGGAGAAAGCATTGATAAAAGTTGGAAGTATAAAAGCAGGAAGCTTTTGGGTTTCCAAGAAAGCTAAAGAAGAAATCACCAACATTTCACAAGATTTTTCTGTATGTTTTTTTATTCATTTTCATATAGTATATGTTAATGTGATTGATTTATTGATTCCTAGTTTGGTAGTATAATTTTATATAGTTTGATTAGTATGCGTGATAACAATTTAGGATCTGCATTCTTTTTATTAGTGTTTTGTTAAATTGTGCTTTTTTAGTTTGCGGGTTTGTTATATCTGTATTTTAGATCGATTTTTATATGGATAGTTTTAAAAATAGTACTTGTGGGTTAATTATCTTAATTTTGATCTTGGTTATTGTTAGAAAGTTTAATGGTGTTTAATTGTTATATGGAGTGATAATGTAGGATCTGCATTGTTCTTATTAATATTTTGTTGATTCTGTTTTTTAGGTTATGGGTGCGTTTATAGTTTTTTTTTCTTGATTCATTCATAAATGGGGTTGTTTATAAAGTTATGGACAGCTAAAAAATTAAT
Source organism: Tanacetum coccineum (assembly GCA_026074375.1). Lineage (NCBI taxonomy): Eukaryota > Viridiplantae > Streptophyta > Magnoliopsida > Asterales > Asteraceae > Tanacetum > Tanacetum coccineum. The sequence goes on from BQNB010040264.1 coordinate 10,373, forward strand.
TATCTTGATTTTGATCTTGGTATTAGTTGGAATATTAATGGTGTTTAATTGTTAGTGGAATGATAATGTAGGATCTGCGTTGTTCTTGATTGATAAAGTTTAGGTTTGTTTGATTTTATCATTTTGCTAATTGTGATTTTTATTTTGCGTGTCTTGAGGGAAAAGAAACAAAACTAATTAATCAAGATAGTTGGCGTCGCTGAGAGTATTGAATGTCAATAATGTAGGATCTGAAATGTTATTGTGTTATTGATAGCATTCTTATTCCACTGAGATAAAAGAAAAAGATGGGCAGTCTGTTTTTGACTTTTTGTAATTTTATATTTGAGAGTATCCCAATAGCGAGACTTTATGGAGAAAGAATCTTAAATGTTGCAATCAAATTATAAATCAAGATAGTTGGTGTCGGTAATATTTGTTTGCAAAATAGTGTTCAATTTCATTGGTTTTGACGTAAAGAGGTTTATCCAATAATAAATGGAATAAGATCTAGCATATACCAAATGGATACATTGCCCTTTTTAAACTGAGGGGGGGGAGGGATTTTTGTTTTTTTTCTGGATCCATACTGTTGATTCCAGCCTGCACCTTTCTTATGAAGATCATGCATAAATGTGATCTTAATAGGGTGTTTGGACTGTTGTATTCGAGCTACACTTATGTAATCTGCATAATGTGATCTTAATTGGGGTGTTTGGAAGTCTCTAGTTTAGGAGTGTTCGGTAAAACAGATTAAGATTATGATTTGATTATTTTATTTGTCGCTAAAATAATCATATATAGTAATAGATAAGCAAGTGATTTTGATTATTCAAGGTACATGTAAATTTGCCTAACTATCTCCGACTTTAAACAAATGATTATCTGATTTCCGATCCTTGAGTTTGCAATCCAAACGCCTTCAAAAGCTGTTTCCTTTCTTTGCTCGGATCTGAATTTCAGTAGAAACAATAATGATACTTTTCTGTGGGGTTCCTATTGAAACAATAATGACACTTTTCTGTGGGGTTCTTATTGTGGAATGCATGTGTGAACCAATTACCCACATAATCTATGGAATTAATTTATCCGATCAAAATTATCAACAATACATACAAGACAAGGGTTTCTGAAATATTAGCTAAAGCCTTGTGGGTTGTGAAAATCTTTGTTTCTGGCGTATCTGAAATGATTTTCTTTCATGTTTGCAGACATTCTCAAACACCGTTGAAAAGAAGGCGAAATGGGTATTTGACAAGCTCAAAGGTATTAACTTACATTGTAATTTGTGTATGCGTATAACTGTATAAGTATTAAAAATGGCTAGGAAGGGCGTTGCACATTTTATCTCTGTCTCATGAAAATAGCAACATCAGTTTTTTAAGTTAGCCTATAGCCCTATAATTTGCATTATTACACTATACGGAAGGTATGCTATCCATAGCAGAGTTTACAATCTTCATACTAGTATTTAGTTGGACATATATTAGTATGATAATTGATAATGACAATGATTAGCGAGCATATGACCATTCATCAATAAAACAACCTCTTGCTTCCTTCATTAATAAATCACAAAATGTAAAAGATCTCGAGGTTTCAATTAATCAGTATTTTTGATGAATGATGAAAAGTTGAATCTGTACGCAATGGCAGATTTATACTGAAATTAGTATTTAGTTGGAAATACATTAGTATTGATAATGACAACGATTAGCGAGCATATGACCATTCATCAATTAAGCAACCTCTTGCTTCCGTCATTGATAAATCACAAAATGTAAAAGGTCTTGAGGTTTCAATTAATTAGAATTTTTGATGAATGATGAAAAGTTGATCTGTATACAATGGCAGATTTAGGAATTTTGACCATTGTATGAACTATTGTGACAATCTATTTTGGGGGATGCAGTAGAGTTAATTTCATTTTGTTGGTCCTATAAAGCACTACATAACAATTATGTTGAGTGTATGCATGCCTACCCTATAGATGCATATGTTTTCTTTTGTGTGCTGATTGTTTTTTCTTCACAGGCAAGCCATTGAAACCATTGCCCGATTTCCTTAGAGAATACAACCTACCTCCAGCATTATTTCCACAAAATATAACATGTTATGAATTTGATGAGTCAAAGCTAAAGCTTGTTGTTCACTTACCGGCTCCATGTGAGGTGACTTTTAAGGACCAATCAGTTATAAGGTACGCACCTCGGGTCAAAGGGCTAGTTTCAAGGGGAAAGTTCACAGTAATTGATGGAATGAAGACGAAAATGCTGGTTTGGGTGAAAGTAACAAGTGTAGCAGTTGAGAATTATAGGTCCGATAAAGTTTGGTTCACTGCTGGTGTGAAGAAATCAAGGCCTAGAGATGCTTATGAGACGCCTCGTGATGCTATTCGAGTTAATGAATATTGAAAGGTAAAAGAATTCATTTTTCTGATGTGGTTGTACTTTGGCGATGTTAATATGTTACGTTTATGACCTTATTCATTAGTAGTTCAATGTTCTTGAATAAGCTTAATGGAAACTTGTTCTCTTGATGATTTGCAAATGTTTCAATATTTTATTGTTTGTTATGTCCTTTTAAAAGTATCAAGTATGGATCATAACTCAGAGACTAGAAATCAAAATTACTGTGGTTTTTATGAAACAATATAATTTTGTTATATATTGTTAACACAAAAAGCAACCTTTTCCAATCCTAAAGTTATCAACATAAACATGAAAATCTTAACAAACATGATATACTCGGTTTAATACTCTGCCTTTTGGACGGTTGATTTAACATAAAAGTAGACGAAAATTATTAACCTATAATACAATTCACAAATATCTGACAGTACGCTACAGTGCTACAGTGTCGGGCCAAAAAAGTTAGCCCAAATCTGGCCCAAACTAAAAAAAATAAAATCCACTGTGCTACAGTGACATGCTACAGTACCACATTACTAGCCCAAAATCTGGCCCAACGTAAAAAAAAATAATTACAAAACGGACCTTTAACTTTTACCTATTTACGACTTTTTATATAATAAACTTTATTTATTAAATATATAACACATATCTACCGATTCATTCAGGTCAAAAAATACCCGCGGAAAAATACACGCGGAAAAATACACGCGGAAAGGTCTTCGAATTGTGAACAAAACGAGCCCAATATTGCAATGTTTCTGACATACGTAAATTTGGCCCAAAGTAAAAAAAACACCGACCCAAACTGAAAAAAAACTTTACAAAACGAGCTTTTATCTATTTACGACTTTCTATATAATAAACTTTATTTATAAAAAAAGCGTACTGCCCCCGCCGCAACGCGCGTGTTAAATTCCAACTCGTTCATTTACAAGTAACTAAGTATAGCCTTGTATATCCATGAAGTCATATATTGGTTGCTGTTAGGTAGTTAGGGTGTTTGTGATGATCCTGGACAACTCGTTTGTATCGTGTTGAGTTTACTTTCCGTATAAAGTATTTCGACCCTTATCAATGTCTGGGTTGCACGAAATCTCTATCGGGATAATACAAGGAGTATAACAATTTGTGTTCTAGGCACAAGAAGCACAAATCAAGAACAATGAAGGAATTGTAAGGAAATTTTCGTGGGTTTTCTGTATATCATAAGACCAATTGTTCCTGTGTATTTAACACATAAAGTTAGAGCAATTTTGGGCAGTTAAAGTTGGTTAAAACTGAATTTTACCAACAGTCTGACATAGATTTACGGCGTAACACAATTTGTTACGGTGTAAAGTCTATAAAAGTTTACATGTTACGGCGTAATGTCAACACAGATTACGGTGTAAAACATAAGCCTTAAAACTAGAAACATGTTACGGCGTAAACTATTCGTATAGGTTACGGCGTAAACATCCAAAGGCTTAAGTCCTAACCCAGCAAGAGTTTACGGCTGTAAACTCTAGCTATACCTGTTTCGGTTTATTTATGTTAGTCAAGAGCGTGTAATAACACTCTCTAACTTGTCTCAGAGCGAACATGGTAACCTCTTTTGGTCTCCAGTAAATCATTACCTTTATATGGCCGATGACACTAAATCACAAAAAATCCCCACATTTTAATGTAATCTTGATTTACTAAAACACATATATAAAGATATATGCAATTACGTTAAAACAAACATAACGAAACAAACAAATGCATAAATAAAAATGTCTCGCGATGGAATTTTCATCTTAGTACAATACTCATTTCAAATATTCGAAAATCGGCGGTCTGTGGTGTCGTAACGATTGAACCAAGTCAATCCATTTGTATACCTGATGATACTATACCAAATTCGTTTCATACAACATCTTTAAAGTTCGTTTACTTGACACTTTACAAGCCATGTGTACCTATCAATTAATAAACATATAGGAAGCCAGTCTAAGCTTCTTGAAGCAGGCGAAACTTAATGTTTACATAGGAGGATTCTTGTAGTTCTTGCACCTGCATTTGCAATTTTCAAACGAACCATTAAGTAGATAAACTTCACCTAACATCATTTGCAGGTCTGACACACATAAAACCCGAAGAGATAAAAAATACATGTGTTCCAATCTCTAGTTTATTGAAGCTTTCCACATGGATTCAGCTTACTTAATGCGTTTGTTTTAGAAGAGAAGTGGTATCTCATGGGAGGAGATCTAAATGGACTTTAATTCATCCATATCACTAACGTATATACCAAGTCCTAGCTAGACCTTCTGTCAAGTGGTCAGCTATATTAGTTGTGTTCGAACAAACTCATTAGAAATAACACCATTCTTGATTAGTTCCTTACCATACCTTTATCTAACACCTAAGTGTCTAGATCTTCCCATTGTATATTAAACTTTATGGCCTATGAGCCATTGTGGGTAGCATTATCACATCGGGGATAGATTTTGGTGTAGTGGTTGTGGCCATATTTGGAATTCAATGTATCAGTTTCTCAGCCATTTCTGGCTTCTTTACCAGCAGCAAGCAATGCTACATAACTCAGTTCCATAGTTAGAACCAATGATGATTGTTTGCTTTTGGGAATCCCATGAATGGCAACCTCCTCAAGCTGAGTGTGAAGGTACACCATCACTTGTAGATGATGAATTTCAACATGATGTATCCAACTACTTCGGAATATGTTTCTAACCCGAAAGGATATCCAACATATGATAAACCATAATTCATAGTACCTCTCAAGTACTTAAACACTCTTGTTATTGCTTTCCAATGTTGTCTACTAGGATTACTAGTAAACCTACTTAATCTACCAACAACATATGCAATATCTAGTCTAATACTTGTCATAGCATACATCAAGCAGCCAATAGCTCTTGAGTATTCGAGCTGATCTACAGGTTTACCTGTATTAGGTTTAAGCTTTTCTACAGGATCCATGGGAGTATTCACCGGAGAACAATCTTTACAATTAAACTTCTTGAGTATTTTCTCAATGTAATAGGATTGTGTAATTACAATCCCTTTATTTTCATGTTTTATCTTAATACCAAGAATAACGTCTATTTCTCCTATATCTTTCATTAAGAACCTTGATGACAAAAACTTCTTAGTTTTATCAACTTGATTTTGATCAGTGCCAAAAATCAACATATCATCAACATATAGACAAATTATAACACCTTTACCGAAGTCATCAAATTTGCTATATACATACTTGTCGGATTGATTTAAGTGAAAACCACTTGACAATACAACCTCATCAAACTTTTGATGCCACTGCTTAGGTGCTTGTTTCAGCCCATAGAATGACTAAACCAGCTTACACACCTTATGCCCATTACCCGACATAACAAATCCTTCCGGTTGCTTCATATACACTTCTTCATCCAAATCACCATTCAAGAATGTTGTTTTGACATCCAGAGTGAGAATCACTTAGAGATTGCGAAATAACTGCTATATGCTAAAAACACATCTAATAGTAGTGTTACGAGCAATTGGTGCATATGTATTCTAAGTAATCATCACGTTCTTTTGTCTTAATGCCTTGGGATTTTTTCACCCAATCGAGCTTTAAAATTGTCATTTGTTCTACATCGACTTTCATCTCCTTTTGAAGATCCTTTTGCAACCTAAAAGGTTTGCAACCAGGGGGTAAATCAGATAGAAAACCCTTGTTTTATTTTCTTATATAGACCATTTCTCATCATTCAATTGCTTCTTTCCAAAAGCGGGCATCCCGAGTTTTGGCACTAGCTTCATCATGGTTTTATAGGATCCTTCCTCATACTATAGCTCAATATGAGTATTGGGATCCAACATGATCTCGCGTTCCCTCAACTAGAGATAGTTGAATTCAGAACCATATGATTTAGCTTTCCGCAAATCTTTTACCTTTTCGTGGTTCAGGGAATCCTCCTTGGTAATCATCAAGAATGATTCCATCCCTTGATAAATTAATCCGAATTTCGGTATAATATCCTCTTAGTCTAGGTATTGAAGAGAAACGATTCTCATAAATATCTGATCTCTTCGACTATATAATTGAGTTAATAGAAACGATTCATTATGGTTCAATAACGTAAAACCTATTATGCCTTGGACATGATTTTGGTAAATGTGTTCAGCATATCCATACAAAGATGTCTAATCAATACCTTTTCACCTATAGTTTCATTGTTTAGGGTCGGGGAAGCCTAACAACGGCCCTACAACCCCAGACTCGTAAAAATGACAAGTTGGGTGTTTCTTATACCAAAGTTCATATGGGGTAGTCTTGTTCCTTTTTATTTGGAACATATTCAATAATTTTGGTCAAGCCGTGTTAACATGGCTTCTCACCTGAACCCCTTATACTCAAAACCCGGTGTTAAGTTAACATGGAATTATCATTTCCTTAAGAGCTCTGTTGTTTTTTCTTTTCTGCCAAACCATTTTTCTATGTGTGTAGGAGCTGTAGTACCATGATGATTTCTTACATATTGTAAAAAAAATTCGAGATCGTTATATTCTCCACCTCTTTCGTGTGTAAGGTTTTTTAATCAAGTCACTTTGTTTGCAATTCAAACTTCAGTTTTATAAATTCTACAAATTTATCAAGGGCTTCATCCTTAGCATTGTTATGAAGTAAACATAGCAAAACCTAGAGCTCATCATCTATAAAGATGTTAATGAACATACTTTTATTGCCCAAACAGATGGTGTAGCATGAAAATCACACAACACTATGTATTAATTCAGTTTGACAGATTTCCTGTTATACTTTTAAATGGTTGCTATTAGTGATTTTCGTTAACATTCGGGTGTACCATTTTTCCGGATTTAATTAATAGCAGGTACTTAAATTATCTTTAGACATTTCCAGCTTTTTTGATTGTGCATAATTGTCCTAATCGAGCATGACATAATGAGGACATTAACAAAGATTAGATGAAGAAGATTATATAACAGAATCCGACATCATCCGAAACTTTATTCAGTCAACATAGATCATTACCATTGTTTATAAGAACCAAATCCTACACAAAACACTAACAGACTACGATATGTGTATACTTTATCTGGATTCATAAACTGCTTATTTCCAACACTATTTAATTACCAAGATCAGAAATTAAAATTCTTACGGGAAGTTTGGGAATATAACACATTAAACAAAGTAATAGAGTTTTCGAACTAAATTCTAGCATACACTTCCTTTCCATGAACAACGAGCGAAATGATCATCTCCCATGTAAGTATAGATCCGTTCTTCCCACGGTTCATTTGTTCTTAAACCAGCAAAGCTCTTTACAAACTTGGAGTTGTAGCGCCGGAATCAATCCACCAGCATTGGCATCAACCTTGGTCTTAGGAAAGGTCTTTACCCCTTTCCCGAACACAGATTTGTGTTCTTTTTTTACAATTACGCGTTAATCCCTCTTGTAATGGACCCTGTCTTGCCGACTCTTCCAACATTCCAACTTTGGTTTTGGTTGGTAACTTGGAACCCTGGTTGTTCTCATTGGATCGCTTTTTACCTTTGTTTTGTTTATTCTTACCCTCTTCTGTCATGTTAACAGAGAGTCCACCAACTTTCTTACCCTTGCCCTTGTCACTGTCTTGCGCCCTTAGAGATTCCTCTATACGCAAGTGGACTACCAAGTTAGGACAAAGACAAATCGTGTCTTTAAAAAACCCATTGTGGGTTTTTTTCAAATAAAACAATTAAGTTTTATTTTGTTTTTGGGAAATCTTCCCATGGAAGAGGCTATCTTATCAATTATACTCTAAACAGAAATGGATTCATCCATTTTCAAGCCATGTTGTGTGTATGGTCCAAGGATCCTAAGGAGTTCATTATACTGTTCCATGACCGATCTAGAATCGACCATTTTGTAATTGTTAAAATTACTCACAAGGAATTTCTTACTTGAAGAATCCTCTGCCATGTACTTGGATTCAAGTGAATCCCACAACTCCTTAGCCGATTCAGCATTCGTATATACATCAAAAAGAGAATCAGACATCATTCAATATATGACCCCTGAATATGTTGTCATCAATTCTCCCACCTTGCATATCCTTATTGCTTCCATGTAGCTCATACTTCCAACATTTCCGGCCATCGGTGTTGTCAAACATAAACCACCTTCCAACGTTAGTCAACAAGAAAATCCATCTTTTTCTGCCATGCCTAAAGTCAATGCCCTCAAACTTGTTCCAATTTCCCAAAGTTCGTATTGTCATGTCCTTCAACCGTCATTTCCAGCCCTGTTCCAAAACAAATACTTTCATAAGTTTTGTTAGAAGATTAGGGTGTTTGTGAGGATCTAGTAAACTCGGCTTGTACTGGTTGAGTTCCAGTCCGTTATAAAATTTCTTTTTTTTTTACTTTTGACCCTTATCAATGCCTGGGTTGCTCGACAATCTCTATCGGGAGTTACAGGGTGTATAGCAACAATTTGTGTGTTTTTAGGACACAAGAAGCTCACAATCAAGAAACATATGATAAGGAATGTAGGAAATATTTTATGTGTTTTTGTATATCTAAGACCAATTTTTCTCTATGTATAAACACAGAAAGTTAGAGCAGTTTTTGGGCAGTTTTAAAGTTGGTTTTTTATAACTAAATTTTACCCAACTGTTTGACATAGACCTTTCGGCGTAACACATTTGTAATGTTCAACCAAGTTTACTTGTTAGGGTGTTCAAGTCATATCAGTTTACATGTTACGGCGTATAGTCATCACAGATTACGACTTAAACAATTGCTCTTTAAACTAGAAACATGTTACGGCGTAAACTATTCGTATGGGTTACGGCGTAAACATCCAAAGGCTTAAGTCCTAACCCAGCTAGAGTTTACGGCGTAAATATAAAGTTTACGGCGTAAACTCTACGTATCCTGTCTTGGTTTATTTCATGTTATCTTCATAAAGCGAGTACTACTACACTTTCTTACTTGTTTAAGATAGTATTCACGAAACATGAAGACTATTGGTCTCCAGTAAAATCCAGTACCTAAATGGCATGATGGACACTAAAATCCCAATCAGTTGACCAAACAAAATTAACATATACAAATGTGCTAGATAGACTAAAATAAACACTCAAATAAAAAGTGTTTTGTTAGATGTATTAATTTAGGCTCTTAATATACATACTTACACCATTTGTCGATTTACATTTTCAGTCTTCATTAATTATGTCTATAAGTACAATCGAAATGCACGTTTTTGTAGAGAACAATGACTAGGTACACAGGTCATCACTCATGGTGAGGGTTCCATGAGGATCTTGCCAGAAGTGATTTCTTAAGAACCTAAACTTTGGATTGATAGTCGAATACCCTGGAAGTGATTTATTGATAGTCAAAAACCAATGTCTGATAAGAAATCTTAAGCAGCGTTCGACTCTTATGTCCATGGCTTGAGACATTGTTGGTGTAAGGGTCGGTGATGCATTCATGCATAGAAGGGCCACATTTAAAATTGTTCTTATGATGAATACTCATATCCTAGATCTGGATCAACTAGTTCTGCAATTATTGTCCCATCCTATAATAACCCTTGCTTTAGTGGTAACAAAAATGACTACTTTTAGTAGATTCATAAAAACTTTGACCTTGAAAAGTCAAAGCACACCTTCTCTCTCACTTTCTTATGCGATGAGATGTTGATTTGATAATGTATCTACATGATCTTTAAGCCTAGATAAATAAATCAGAATGAGGGAACGGACAAGTGACTTCCTAAAATCTCATATTAAACAAATCATCAGATATGATATGAGGATGTTGATGCAAAGATCCGCAGGAAGGCTCTAGAGCTGCCCACCTTATGGAATTTGGTGATCAGAGCTATCGAGGAGAAGACAACGCACGTTAGCCTCGCCCCTGGTTTTATCCCAGGACCAAGCTCCGGCGCGAGAGTAGGTATTTGGTATTGATACGGCTGTTAGGCATGATGCAAGTATGATAAATGTGGTGTGTGTACATAGATTGCATTGAATGTACTTGGGGTATTTATACTACTCTAAGCACTGTTGAATACTTACTGTTCCTGACACATAGGGAATGGTCGCGCCGAACTACTGTACACTTTTGTCAGGCGGCGTATCCACATGACAGAAAAGATCCCTTAAATCCCGGGTTGGCTGCATACATACGGTCCTTACCATGAACTGACGATTGTTAGGAAGTACCCGAATAATAGGATGTACTGGTCTTTCCCGAGCCTTTACTATACTTATCCTTCTTATGTGTCAGCACCGAAAGGTCTTTGGTACTGGTTGGGTCTAGGCCGCTGGTATGTGCTTAATTACACATACCTTTCTCCATAAAAAACAGACTTAAATGACCAAAAACAGACAAAAACTGCCAAATATATGTTTGTTTTGCATTTGTGTTGTGCAGGAAACGGATATTCAGAAAAGGACGAAAAACAAAGCCAAAAACGACAAAACTGAGCACGAAATGGAAAAGTGTGAGAAGACGAAGTAAAATCGAAGCCAAAAAATCAATCAAGTCAAAAAGTCAACAGAAAAGTCAAACAGTTAAAGTCAAAATCAACCCCGACAAAGTCAAAGTCAAGAAGAAGTCAAAATCAGAAGAAATATAACTTGAGGGACCAAAAATGCCAAATCCCTAAGTGTACTAAAAGAAGAAAAAGACTACAAGGGTGGAATTTGCAATTTACTAAAAATACAAGTAGAGGGGCATTTCTGCCAAACCCTCATACTTGTACCACCTTAAGGACTAGCTTTGCAAGACCTGAATATACATTGAGGGGTCGTTTTTGCCATCCTCCCAAAGTTGTATTACCACAAGGACAAAGAGTGCAATACAAGAATAAAGGTTGAGGGGCCAAATATGTCAAATCACCAAACCTCACCCCTGCTCTTTTATAACTCTTTCCCGCCATTCCCAAAACCCAAGTACTGTACATCCTTTTACCCTGCAACCCCAATATCACCCCTGGATAAAACCTCTCCCCCTCCTCCACTACCTCCCCTATGTCACATGTTGCCATGACACCTTGGCAATCCTCAACTTTTTCAAAGATAAAGAAGATTCAAGGGCTGTGATGGATTGCAAAGAAGCACAATTATCTTGGATGGCTGGGATTGATTTTTGAAGACACTCACACAACAAACACAGCTGCTGAACCTCTCACAAAAGAAACACACAAGCAAGGAACCAAGACCTAGCTCGTTTTTTGTATAAATAGGGCCAAGTGTAAGCCTTAAAGAAAATCGGAGCTTAATCTTAGTTTTACTTGTAATTTTCATTAAGTGACTTTACTTATTTTCAGCAAGACAAATCTTTTTCTTTCAGCTTATTTTTTTCAGTCACTTGTAGCTTATTATTAGTTATTTTCCAAGTCTTGTAATCTTTAAGTTTAATGAAAAGTTGAAGCATTTTTAGTAATATTGCCTTTTTTTTAATCTTTGTTACTTGTTATAAAAGGTTTAAAAGCTCTAAAAAGCCTTATAAGCTGTCTCAATCTTAAGCAATGGGAGCTCTTTAGCTTTGTGTTGTCTTAAGTTCTTAATTCTCGCAAAAATATAAAAAAAATATCACAAAAAAGAATCTGTCAAGAATCAAGGAGCATGGCAAATATTGGATGGCCTTGGTTTAGTGCTTATTGGTAAGCTATAGGGTGATAACGAACTGATTTGGAAGCTTATAGTTCCTAACCAAAGCATTTGGACCTTTGTAAGTCACAAAATTTCATTTTCATGCCATTTTATGCACTTGCTTATTTTTTGCTTATTATTGCTTATTTCTGCCTTATTAATGCTTATTTGTTCTTACTTATGTTTATTTGATCAAGTTTTATGCAAGTCATGTTTTGTTTTTGCTTATTTTCAAGTTTTTGCTAAAAATTTGCTTTGAATCCATCTCTAATAGCATAATCTGTTTTGGTGTTGTTCTTGCTTATTTTATGGATTAGAGTTGCTTATTAGGTTCATATTTAGATGTCCAATATCTGGTATGTATGTTAATTAGAAGATTTTTAAGGTTTTTGCCCCTTGATTCGGGATTCCGTCTTTCGTTTCTAGCTTAATTTCATAATTTTTAGGTTTTTCCCTTAATCCGATTTTTTTGTTTGTTTTGTTTAAATTTAACTTCCATACTCTCAAATCCATGTCTCTCATTCAACATCCAATCTTCCGACGTAATCGATTTTCCAGCACAGCCTTCGTTCCTCGTTGGGACATAACGACCCGGGAAATCAAACTTCCGGACACATATATATATTTTATTTTTGTGAACTCTTAACCAATCCTTGGCTAAAGGTAATTGGTTGAGTGTTTGCTTATATATTATATATATATTATTGACGAATCAATTTTTGGCGCCGTTGCCGGGGAGGCTGTGAAACGAATTATCGTTACGTTTGACAAATTGTGTTTGAATTTGTGAATATCTCTTTTATTTTTATAAAAATACAAAAATATTTTTCATTTCTTTTTTAGTATAAATTTATAAAACAAGAAAAAACAAAAATATAAAAACATTGTCTTAATCAAGAAATAAAATTCACAAGTTGGTAAATATACCAAAATATAATATTCCCAATTGAGGTATTATCATAATAAATTCCGATGAACTTGTTGGTTCCCAAATCGAACAAAAGATTTAAAAACTTGGCATTTGTGTCTCTTACGACGTACGGCTCACCTCGATCTGATTAACAAACTAAAAAGTGGGTATAAGGAGGGTTGTTCCGAGGAACTACGACCCGAAAGGAGAAATAAGCTTCGCGCTATTCCTACTCCTTCGCTCACCTGTGCGTTTTTCATTTTGAGAGCTACCGTGAAGTAAGTAGATTATTTGGTTGAAGTTGTCCTACCCCATTGTCCGTTAAAATACATTGTGAATAAATCTTAGAAAAACAAAAAAAAATTAGGGTAAATTTTCTTTTTTTATATTTCTATTTTGTGCATGCGCACTCGTTCTCAAGCCCGTAAATGTCGACAACAACAAGTCCGACAAACTTCTTACAAACCCTTAAGTTTGTACTGCTGAGAGTTTCATCAACTCTTGGCTTATTTGGCTTATTCCAAGGATCCCCCTCTTGTCCTATTTGATCATTTAGCTAGAGTACTGAGCCTTGTCAGCTTATTTGCACTTTTTTTTATTCACTTATTTGTACTTAAAAGCCAAGGAAAATAAGCCATTTTTATCCTTAGCTCTTTCTTTTTAGCTCTGTCAGTTTTAGGTACTTGTTTGAGGGCTTATTTGTGTTTCAAAGCAATAAGTCTTTGGGGCTTATTGAAGCTTATTGGCAAGTGTCCAAGGCTGTGGGCCCTACTTGTCCTTAAAAATAGCTTAAGGGGCTTAAATTTAAGCCCCAAAAGCTGTCCCAACCGTTTGCAAAACAGTTATAAGCCCTTTGGCTTATTTCATTTTTTCTCTTTGCTTGTTTTTGACTTTAAGCTTTTCATTTGTTTTTTTTTTTTTCCTCCCCCCCCCCCTTCCCCCTTGCTTATTAGGGTTGGTCTAAGCAAGCTAGGGCCCATTCGGCTTAGTTGTAGCTTATTTAAAGCTTATTTAGTTAAAAAATTTAAGTCTTAGATTAACATTTAGCCTAATAAGCCATTTTGCAATTTAAGCCCGTTTTTCCCAGCTTATTTATAAGTTGTGTAAAAACTTGTAGTTATAAAAAATTGTTATTTTATAAGCACTTTCAAGTTTGTTAAAAAAAAAATTTCAAACAAAAAAATAAAGGGGGAAAGTAGGAGTCGGGGTGAGGTCAATGACTCGAACCACGACTCTACCACTTCAAACCTCTATACACTACACACTCTACCGCTGCGCCCTTGGGTCTTTTCTGTTAGACCCTTGGGTGCTTTGGTATATAAGGGTGTTTTGGGTCATAAGCTTAATAAGCTGATAGAGCTTATTTCTCAGCTTATTTGATAAGCTGAGTGGGCCCACTTATTTTTCCTAGGACCCTTAACATTTTAGCTATTTTGTGTAAATTTTTTCAGTGTTTTTTTATTACTTTTAGTATTTTTTATAATTTATTTTCTTTTTAAACTTAAAAAAATCATAAAAAATAAAATATTAATCAAAAAAATATAAATCTTTTTTCTAAAATTTTATTTTTTCATATATTTTGTAGGAAAAATATAAAAGTTTCTGTAGGATTAATTTTTCAAAAATTTTCTTTTTAAAGAACGGGATTCGTTCCCGTTCTTGTTTTGACTTGTTTTGGGTCAAACGACCTCCTCGTTTTTTAGTCTAGTTTTTTTTAAACTTCGTTATTTGTCATTTAGAATCTATTTTAGCTTTTAAATTTGTTTTAGGGTTTAATTTGCAAAATTTAGGTTTTTAGCCCTCGTTTTTCGTGCCCGTTTTAGGTTTTAAGTTATATAGCTTTCGTTTTTAGGTTTTATTTAATCGTTTTTTATATTTAACTTGTAGAAATAGAAAACCCATCATAACCTTGTCCTATTCAAACATCAATCATCAATCCGTCATTCGATTTTCCATTCAAGCCTCGTTGGGACAAAACGACCCGGGAATCATACTTCCGGCTACATATATATTTTATTTTGGTGAACTTTTGACCATTCCTTGTGCAAAGGTAATTGGTTGAGTGTTTGCTTATATATATTATATATATATATATATATATATATATATATATATATATATATATATATATATATATATATATATATATATATATATATATATATATATATATATATATATATATATATATATATATATATATATATTATTGACGAATCAATTTTTGGCGCCGTTGCCGGGGAGGCTGTGAAAACGATTATCGTTACGTTTGACAATTTGTGTTTGAATCTGTGAATATTTTCTTCAAAAAAATATAAAAAGTACAAAAATATTTTTCATTTTCTTTTATTTAGTATAATTATCATATAAAAAAAACAAAAGAAAACCAGAAAATATTATTAAAACATTGTCCATAAAAAAGAATAAAATTCACAAATTGGTAAAAAATTACCAAATATATTAATTTTTTCAATTGAGGCTATTTCATAATAACTTCCCGGTGAACTGTTGGTTCCCAACTCGAACAAAAGATTTAAAATCTTGCTATTTGTGTCTCTTTCGACGTTTACGGCTCACCTTGAAAGTTAAACGAACTATAAAAGGGGGTATAAGGAGGTAGTTCGAGGAACTACGGCCCGAAAGGAGAATTAAAGCTTTGCGCTATTCCTACTCTCCGACACAGTCGTCTTATCTTTTTGAGAGCTACCGTGAGTAAGTAGATTATTTGTGAATGTTGTCTTATCTCATTGTTCGGTAAAATACATTGGAATAAATCATTGAAAAACAAAAATTAGTGTAAAATTTTCTTTTTAAAATTACGATTTTGTACATTGCGCACTCGTTCTCAAGTCGTAGACGTCGACAAACCACAAGTCGACAAACTTCTGTTGTATCACCAATCTGAGAAAACAAATAACAATCAAGAAAACTTTAATATCCTCCCATTGTTACGAGGGACGATAATGTACTGATGGCGCAAATGCTCGAAGCACCACCGAGGGTTACGAGGATGCGTATCGTTGTTCCCGAGATAACGCAAACAATTTTGAGATCAAGATGGTCTATTTAATCTTGTTCAAAACAAGCAATTTTTGGACCTGATAAAGAAGACCCACATGCTACATCAGATATTTCACAGATCACTTCTACGTTGAAGTTCTCCGAACGTCCTGAGTACGTCGGTTAACGCTTATGCTTTTTCCCATTTTCCATCGAGGGAGCGCCGGGATTTGGCTTGCAAAGAACCCCCTCGTATCGATTTTAATGATGATCTTGTGTCGAATTTACATTAAACAAAAATTCTTTCCTTCTCTAAAACGACAAATCTTAGATAATGCAATCACGAGATTCAGCAAAGATTTGACGAATCATTTTTTGAAGCATGGGACCGTTTCATTGTCTTCTTAGGCATGGGCCTGCATCATGGGTTTTCGAATTGATCAACTCGATACATTCTTAATGCTTGAAACAAATGATCAAGATTAATTGAATTCTGCCGCAGGTGAGAACGTTTTTGGATAAAATGCCTCGAGGGCAATTGCCTAAAAATCACGCGAGAGCAAATCCAAAGTTCGCAATTTCACGAAGCAAACCTGTTGTTGCTAAGTGTGTACAAGGCGCATTTCCCCTCGGTATCTCTCCGATATATGTCTTCCGAACTCAAAGATATGGTCAAAGCACTGCTCCTTGATAAGAAGAATCAATCCCAAGCTCCCGCTCACCAAACTCCTGCGTCCGTAAAAGCAGTCGAGGAAAGTTGTGTGACTTGCGGTGGAGCTCAGTATATACAAAGGTTGTCCGCCACCGTTGGCTCAATGTGATGATGACATATTCAAGCTTATGTGTCACAAGCCGCTGCAACAAATTTCAACCAAGGAAATACCGGTGCCCGACCTCCAATAGTTGCAAACCAAATTCGACCTCCCGGTTTTCCACTTATGCAAAACCATCGAATACAACCCAAAAATCGGGGGATTAATTTCAACCAAAATCGGGGGAACAATTTTAACCAAAATAAGGGTAATAATTTCAGTCAAGGACCAATTTATCAACCCCAGGTTAATCAACCCCCAGCTTATCAAGCTCCTGTTTACCAAGCTCCCGCTCCTCAAACACAAGGTGTGTCTAAACCGAGGGGGGGGTTTGGTTAGCTTGTATAGGGCTAAGAGGCGGTTATGAGGAATGTGCAAAACCAGGGTCAAAACCTGCAAGCTCAATTGAACAACTTGGCTACTTCGAATCAAAGGCTTGAAAGTATGTTAAGTAACTTTATCAAAATGAATACCGCTTCTACTTCAGGTTCGAGAACTCTCCCGGGTAACACCGTTACTAACCCGAAGGAAGATTTGAAAGGTATCACCACCCGGAGTGGTGTTGCTTATCAAGGACCCACTTCATCTTCTTCTCCGAAAGTGATGAATCGTGATACCGAGGTTATAAAGGATACGATGCTTCCTACTAATAACGGAAGCACCAAAGACGTCCAACCACTGGTAGTTCAAGTCCAATCTTAAATCCAATTCCGAGCCCGTTTGTTGATCCCGTTAAGTGCTACCCATGCCTAATCAACGAACATCAATTCCATTTTCTACAAGAAGAAATGGCTGAAAGTACGCCGTGAAAAAGCTAACGACCGAATTGAGAAAATTCTACGAACTCTTTGAGATTTGAGTTTTGAAATTAGCTTTACGGTGCTTGACCCTTTATGCCGAAATTTGCTCGACTCTAAAACCTTTAATGAAACACAAGGGAAGTTGAGTGAATGGCTGAACTCCATGAACGAGAATTGCTCAGCAGTCATCTAAAACAAGTTACCAAGAAAACTGGAGACCTGGCCAGTTCTTATTCCATGTGAATTTTCTGGTTTAATACATGAAAGCCTGGCCGATCTGGGGCAAAGCATTAATCTTATGCCATCTTCTGTCTGGAAAGATTGTTCTTCCAAACTAACCCAACCTGCATGACGCTAGAGCTAGCAACCGTTCAATTACTAAATCGATCGGGTATTGCTTAAAGACGTCCCCCCCCTTTAATGGTGGGAAAGTTCTAGTTTCCAGCAGGATTTTGTGGTCGTAGATTTTGAACCGGCCCCCGAGTACTTTCATTCTTGGGAGAAGTTTCTTAAAAACCAGTCGTGCATTAATAGATGTTTACGAAGGTGAAATACCCCTTGTGTTGGCAAAGAGGCATCACCTTCAATTGGACCATAACATGAGATACACGGCTAATTACAATCATATGACGGCAAACCGAATTGACGTCATTGAATTGGCATGTGAAGAATACTCGTAAGAAGTTCTAGGTTTTTCTGATTCAGTTGCGTACGGTAATCCTTCTCCGGATTACAATCCAATTGTTTCAAATTCTTCACCAACACTAACCCCTTTCGGGGATAGTGATATTCTCCTTCTCGAAGAAGCAAATGCTTTTATAGCTGTCGATGACGAGCCAATTTCATGGGAAATTGATGCTACTTACTATGATCCAGAGGGTGACATTCTTATTCTAGAAGCACTTCTCATTAGTGAACCGTTACCTCCTCTTCCGAATCATAAAGATTATTAACCCGAAATCCGGGAAGAGCTTAAAGTTGTTGCAGCTAAAACCGTTAAATCATCATTTGATGAGCCTCCCGAGGTTGAACTCAAGGACTTGCCACCTCATTTAGAATACGCATTTCTGGAAGACAACAACAAGTTTCCCATCATAATTACGAAAGACTTGAAGGATGAGGTAAAGGCAGCTCTTATCAAGGTTCTAAAGTCCCACAAGCGAGCTATCGCTTGGAAACTCTCCGATATCAAGGGTGTTGATCCAGAGTTTTGTACTCACAAAATCCTTATGGAAAGGGGGCGGGTGGGGGTGGGGGCTGGGGGCATGAGACTAATTAAATCCTATGTATATGTCCTATGGCTGTGAACAATTAGAATATAACTAGGGGGTGGGGGACTTTCGGGGGGGAGGGGGGGGGGGGGGGGGGGTGGGGGGGGGGGGGGGGGGGGGGGAGGGGGGGGGGAGCGATAATTATAAGGGGGGGGTGGAGGGGTGGGGGGGGGTGGGGGGGGGGTGGGGGGGTAGGAAAACTCTTCTTCCATAAGTTTTTTGTGAGTACCAAACTCTGGAATCACGCCCTTGATTATCGGAGAGTTCCAGCGATAGCTCGCTGAGTGGGACTTTAGAACCTTGATAAGAGATGCTTTTACCTCTCCTTCAAGTCTTTGTAATTATGACGGGAAAATTGTTTGTTGGCTCCAGAAATGCGTATTCTTAAATGAGGTGGCAAGTCCTGAGTTCAACTCGGGCGGGACTCATCTATTTGGATGATTTAACGAGTTTTGCTTTCAACAACTTTAAGCTCTTCCCGGATTTCGGGTAAATAATCTTTATGATTCGGAAGAGGAGGCAACGGTTCACTATTGAGAAGTGCTTCTTAGGAAAAAGAATGTCCCCTGGATTCATAGTAAGTAGCATTCAATGTCCGTGAAATTGGCTCGTCATCGACAGCTATAAAAGCATTTGCTTCTTCGAGAAGGAGAAAATCACTATCCCCGAAAGGAGTTAGTGTTGGTGAAGAATTTGAAACAATTGGATTGTAATCCGGAGAAGGATTACCGTACGCAACTGAATCAGAAAAACCTAGAACTTCTTGCGAGTATTCTTCACATGCCAATTCAATGACGTCAATTCGGTTTGCCGTCATATGATTGTAATTAGCCGTGTATCTCGAAGTTTGGTCCAGATTGAAGGTGATGGCCTCTTTGCCAACACGAAGGGTTATTTCACCTTCGTAAACATCTATTAATGCACGACTGGTTTTTAAGAAACTTCTCCCGAGAATTAAAGGTACTCGGGGGTCCGGTTCAAAATCTACGACCACAAAATCTGCTGGAAACTGGAACTTTCCCACCATTAAACGGACGTCTTTAGCAATACCGATCGGTTCAGTGATTGAACGGTCTGCTAGCTCTAGCGTCATGCAGGTTGGGGTTAGTTCGGGAAGAGAGAGATCTTTCCAGACAGAATATGGCATAAGATTAATGCTTGCGCCGAGATCGGCAGGCGTGCGTGTATTAACCCAGGAAAATTTCACTTGGAATAAGAAATCGGCCAGTGGTCTCCAAGTTTTCTTGGTAACCTGTTTAGGAGGTCTGTCTGAGCAATTCTGTTCAAGGGTTCTAGCATTTTCACTAACTTCTCATTGTTTCCGATTAAAGTACTTTAGAGTCGTTGAGGCAAATTTCGGATAGGGTCAAGGATCCGTAAAGCTAATTTTCAAAAACTAATCTCTAAAGATTTGTAGAATAGATGTCTCAATTTGGTCGTTAGCTTTTTCTCGGCGTTCTTTCCTCATTTCTTCTTGAAGGAAATGGAAGTGATGTTCGTTGATTAGCATTGGAGCACTAACAGGGCATCAACAACGGCTCGGAAGTTGGATTTAGTTTGGACTGACACTACCAGTGGTTTGGACGTCTTTTGGTGCTTCTGTTATTAGTAGGAAGCATCGTGTTCCTTTTATACTCGGTATCAGATTCATCACTTTAGGGAGAAGAAGTTGGAAGTGGGTCCTTGATACAGAAACCTCTCCGGTGGTGATTAAACCTTTCAAATCTTCCTTCGGGTTAGTAACGGTGTTACCCGGCAGAGTTCTCGAACCTGAAGTAGAAGCGGTATTCATTTTGATAAAGTTACTTAACATACTTTCAAGCCTTTGATTCGAAGTAGCCAAGTTGTTCAATTGAGCTTGCAGGTTTTGACCCTGGTTTTGCACAGTCCTAATACCGTTCAGTAGCCTTTACATAGCTATCAAAATCGGTTTTAGACACACCTTGTGTTTGAGGAACGGGAGCTTGGTAAACAGGAGCTTGATAAGCTGGGGGTTGATTAACCTGGGGTTGATAAATTAGTCTAGTGACTGAAATTATTCCTTATTTTGGTTTAAAATTGATCCCCGATTTTGGTGAAATTGATCCCCCGATTTTGGTTGTTTGATGGTTTTGCCATAGGTTGGATAAACGGGAGGTCGAATTGGTTTTGCAACCATGAGGTCGGGCACAAGTTTTCCTTGGTTTGAATTTTGCTGTGGAACGGCTTGTGACACATAAGCTTGAATATTGTCATGATGGACACTTGCATCGGTGCGGGGACAAACTTTGTTATGAATGAGCTCCACGCAAGTCACACAACTTTCCTCGACTGCTTTTTCGGGGAGTGAGTTTTGTGAGGGGGCGTTTGGGATTGATTTCTTCTTCTCAAGGAGTCAGTGCTATTGCCATATCTTTTGAGTTCGGAGACTCGGGAGAGATACCGGAGGGGTGGAATGCTTGTATCACTTTAGCACAACGGTTTGCTTCGTGATTTCGCGAACTTTGGATTTGCTCTCGATGATTGTAGGATTCCTCGAGGCATTTTATCCAAACGTTATCACCGCGGCAGATTCATATGAATCTTGATCATTTGTGATTCAAGGCATTAGATAGAATGTATTCGAGGTTGATAGCAATTCCTGAAAAACCCATGATGCAGGCATGCCCTAAGCAGATCATTGAAACGGTCTCCATGCTTCATAAAACTGATTCGTCAAAATCTTTGTGAAATCTCGTGATTTCATTTCTAAGATTTGTAGTTTTAGAAGGAGGAAAGATTTTGTTAATGAAATTGACACAAGATCATCCCATGTAAGAAATCGATATCGAGGGGGTTCTTTGTCAAGCCCAATCGGGTTGCTCCATCCGAGGGAAAAATGGGAAAAAGGCATACGCTTAACCGACGTTATCCGGACGTCTCGGAACTTCCACGTAGAACCGTGATTCTTGTTGAAAATTTGCTTGTGAAGCATGTGGGTCTTCTTTATCATGTCCAAAAAATTGCTTGTTTTGAACAAGATTAATAGACCATGCTTGATCTCAAACTTGTTTGACAGTGATCTGGGAAACAAACGATCGCATCCTCGTAAACCCTCGGTGGGTTGCTTCTATCGGAATTGCGCCAAGTACGATTATGTCCTCGAACTATGGGTGATTTTTAGAGTTTCTTGATTGTTATTGGTTTCTCGAGATTTTGGTGATTCAACAGAAGTTAGTTTGTTCGGACTTGTTGTGGTTGTGACGTCTCTACGGATTGAGAACGAGGTGCGATTGTACAAATAGAAATATAAAAAGAAAATTTACACTAAATTTTTTTGGTTTTTCAATGATTTATTCACAATGTATTTTACCGGACAATGAGATAAGACAACTTCAACCAAATAATCTACTTACTTCACGGTAGCTCTCAAAAAGATAAACGCACAGGTGAGCGGAGGAGTAGGAATAGCGCAAAGCTTATTTCTCCTTTCGGGTCGTAGTTCCTCGGAACAACCCTCCTTATACCCACTTTATAGTTTGTTTAACTTTTCAAGGTGAGCCGTACGTCGTAAGAGACACAAATAGCAAGTTTTTAAATCTTTTGTTCGAGTTGGGAACCAACAAGTTCACCGGAAGTTATTATGATAATACCTCAATTGAGAATATTATATTTTGGTATTTTTACCAATTTGTGAATTTTATTTCTTTTTTTATGGACAATGTTTTTATATTTTTGGTTTTTCTTTTGTTTTTTATATGATAATTATACTAAATAAAATAAAATGAAAAATATTTTTGTACTTCTTTTTTTTTTTGAAGAAAATATTCACAGATTCAAACACAAATTGTCAAACGTAACGATAATCGTTTTCACAGCCTCCCCGGCAACGGCGCCAAAAATTGTACGTCATAATCTATATGTATATATATATATATATATATATATATATATATATATTATATTTTTTAAATAAATTTTTACTTTCTTTAATATATATATATATATAATATATATATATATATAATATATATAGTATTTATTATATATATATATATATATATATATAAAAGTATATATAATATTATATATATATAAGCAAAACACTCAACCAATTTACCTTTGCACAAGGAAATGGTCAAAAGTTCACCAAAATAATAATATATATGTAGCCGGAAGTATGATTCCGGGTCGGTTTTGTCCCAACGAGGCTTTTGAATGGAAAAATCGTAATTGACGGATTGATGGATTGATTTTTGAATGGGGACAAGGTTATGATGGGTTTTCTTTTTTGACATGTTAAATATAAAAAATTGATTAAATAAACAAAAAAAAACGAAAGTATATAATTAAAACCTTCATAACGGACCGAAAAAAAAACGAGGGCTTAAAAACCTAAATTTTGCAAATTAAACCCTAAAACAAATTTAAAAGCTAAAATAGATTCTAAATGACAAATAACGAAGTTTTAAAAAAAACAACACTAAAAACGGAGGTCGTTTGACCCAAAAACAAGTCAAGACAAGAACGGGAACGAATCCCGTTCTTTAAAAAAGTAAATTTTTGAAAAAATAATCCTACAGAAACTTTTATATTTTTCCTACAAAATATATGAAAAAATAAAATTTTAGAAAAAAGATTTATATTTTTCTGATTAATATTTTATTTTTTATGATTTTTTAAAGTTTAAAAAGAAAATAAATTATAAAAAATACTAAAAGTTTATAAAAAAAACTGAAAAATTTACACAAAATAGCTAAAATGTTAAGGGTCCTAGGAAAAATAAGTGGGCCCACTCAACTTATCATATAAGCCGAGGCATATTAAGCTCTTATAGCTTTAATAAGGTTATGACTCCAAAAAAACACCCTCATATACCAAAGCACCCAAGGGTCTAACAGAAAAGACCCAAGGGCGCAGCGGTAGAGTGTGTAGTGTATAGAGGGTTGAGAGTGGTAGAGGTCGGGGGTTCGAGTCTTGCTCACCCCCGACTTCCTACTTTCCCCTTTTTTTTTTGAAAATTTCTTTTTTACAAACTTGAAAAGTGCTTATAAATAAGCAATTTTATAACTACAAGTTTTTACACAAGCTTATAAATAAGCTGGAAAACGGGCTTAAAGTTGGCAGAATGGCTTATTAGGCTAAATGTACACTAAGACTTAGAATCTTTAACTAAATAAGCTCAAATAAGCTACAACTAGCCTAATGGGCCCAAGATTGCTTAAGACCAACCTAATAAGCACAAATGAAAAGCTTAAAGTCAAAAACAAGCAAAGAGAAAAAATGAAATAAGCCAAAGGGCTTATAACTGTTTTGCAAACAGTTGGGACAGCTTTTGGGGCTTAAATTTAAGCCCCTTAAGCTGTTTTTGAGGACAAGTGGGGCCCACAGCCTTGGACACTTGCCAATAAGCTTCAATAAGCCCCAAAGACTTATTGCTTTGAAACACAAATAAGCCCTCAAATAAGCACCTAAAACTGACAGAGCTAAAAAGAAAGAGCTAAGGACAAAAATGGCTTATTTTCCTTGGCTTTTAAGTACAAATAAGTGAATAAAAAAATGCAAATAAGCTGACAAGGCTCAACACTCTAGCTAAATGATCAATTAGGAACAAGAGGGGGATCCTTGGAATAAGCCAAATAAGCCAAGAGTTGATGAAACTCTCAGCAGTACAAACTTAAGGGTTTGTACTGCAGGCCAAAAAGGCCCTTGAGGCACTTTTAGGGCTTATTTTTAAGCCCTTAGAGTGGGACCCAATGGCTGAGCTTATAGGGACTTATAGCACACCCTATAAGCTCACTAAAAATGCTTTTTAGAAAGAAAATTGTGAGCTTAATGACAGCTTAAAGAGGCTGTCAAAACTCTCTTTTGCACCAGGGGAAAAATTATGCAATTTTGAAAATAAGCTCTAAAAAACTCAAAATAAGCTAAATTCCCTAAAAAGCTATCTAAACTAACCTAATAAGCTTAATGCAACAAGAAACAAGAAACAACAATAAGCCACAAGCTCAAATAAGCTAATTGAGCTTTTGAGCTTAAAACTGTTTGAAAAACAGCCAAAAGCTAACTCTTAGCTTAAAAATAAGCTACCTAGAAGGTGTTTTAAGGGTTGGGCTTTTGGGGGTTTATTAAAGAGCTTATAAGCTTTCAAAAAATGTAGAAAGCTTAAGCTCTCCAGCTTAAATAGGCCAAGAAAAAGGGGTGCCAATTGGCTGTTTTGCACCAGGGGAGGTGCTTAAGCAAACACCCCAAAATGGCAACTTTGGGCTTAATATTAAGTCCACAAATGAACTTATTTTTCTCAAACAAGTTAAAACAGATTAAACTTGGTAAGCCCTAATGAGCTTAAGCTCAGGACTTTTGAAAGCTGAAACACAGTTTACGACACTTAAAAGAAGTTAAAATTGAACTTAGGTTTCTTTATTTTTCCAACATAATATGAAGGTTTTGGTTGAAGTCTAAAACACACTTGCTGCCTATTTAAACACAAACTTAATGCATGAGTACTCTTACTAAACACCCCCCCCCCCCCCCCCCCCCAAACCCCCCCCCCCCCCCCCCCCCCCCCCCCCCCCCCCCCCCCCCCCCCCCCCCCCCCCCCCCCCCCCCCCCCCCCCCCCCCCCCCCTTACAAACTATTCCTAACACTTACCTTAAGATAAATAATCAAAATTAAGCAAATTCAAAAGCCTAGAAACCAACAGCTTCAAGGACAACACTAAATTAGACTTGTTTTTTTTGTTTTTTTATATTAAGAACTAATTTTTAACTAAATTTGAAAGGACTTTAAGTAAGCTTAATTAAATGCCTAAGAACCTAACAATGTTAAAACCCATATGACCCATTTTCAGCATAGTGCTCAAAACACCTTTTTTATTTTCAAAAAGAGATTTTAGAGCTAATTTTTTTGAGATTTTAAACTGAGGGTCTCAAAGACAGATATCTAAGCATAGAATATGAGCATTAGATAAGCACAAATAAGATAGGAAATAAGCAAACATAAGCTGAAAAAGCAATGCTACAGTAATATAAAAAATTGCAGAAAATTATACAATGAAATACTTAAAAAGTCCAATGAAAAGGAGATCCTATAACACTAATCTAAACACCCCTAAGGTCCTTGATTTTGAATTTATATCAACCCATGGGTCCCCTCCAAAAATTGACTCGAACTGCACTTTTTGCTTATTTGACGTTCTTAAGTCAACTTTTGACTTACTGAAATCACCACTAGCTATATTTCTTTGACTATTTGATTATTTAGTTATATAAGATTTTGAGAAACCTTTTAAAATCAAATTTTAACAATTCAAAGGTGAAGTAAAAGAATCTATGACAAAATTTGGTTAATGAAAACTTTTGGAATTTTCATTACACTACAAAGTTGAGTACAATTCTGAAATGGAAAAGCTATTTAGACTGAATTACATAAAAAATATAGATAAAAACTGAAAAGTAAAGATGATACTTGCCCTAATGGCTTTACAAGCTATTTATACTAAAAAAACGAGCTAAGTCTAGGTCTTGGTCTTCTCCTTTCCTTGTGTGTGCTTCTTTGCTGAGATAAAACAAGCCATTTGTGCTTGTTTGTGTTTCTTTGTGTGAGTAATGAGCTCAAAAACCATTTGCAACCATTGATTTAGTCTGTGCACTTTAGGATCATGACCCCTACCATTAATCTTGCTCGAAAGTGGTGAGGATTACCACATTGGCAACCTTTCTTGGGTTAGGGTGTTAGTGGAAGGGGAGGGTGAGGTTTATCCAAGGTGTTGAAGAGGTGCGGGTAATGAATGGAGAGGATACCGTGCGGGATTTGGGGGAAAATGGGCGGGAAAAGTTGTTTATAACGGTGACAGGGAAAATGTTGGTTTGTTGGCAATATTTGGTCCGCAAGGACATATTCTTTTGTTTGCAAATTCGTCCTTGATGTGTTACAGTTGGGGATCTTGCAAAGTTTAGTCCCCCAACGTTGTTAAGCGTAAATTGCCATGCGTCGTCCCTTTGGTGATACAATGTGAGGTTTTTTGGCAGAAATGCCCCCTCAACCTTATAACTCTCATTGCAAAAACAGTCCATGTGGTAAAACAAGTTTGGGACATTGGCAGGAATGCCCCCTCACTTGTTATTTCATGTAAATTCAAAAATCAGCCCTTATCTTTAATCTTTAATAATATAACTTTGGGGAATTGGCAATTTCAGTCCCCCAAGTTATATTTCTTCTGATTTTGACTTCCTTTTGACTTTGACTTTGACTGTTTGACTTTCCTGTTGACTTTTTGACTTGATTGACTTTTTGGCTTTGATTTGGCTCCGTCTTTTCACACTTTTCCATTCCGTGCTCAGTTTTGTCATTTTTGTCTTTGTTTTTCGTCCTTTTCTGGATATCCGTTTCCTGCACAATACAAATGCAAAACAGACATATATTTGGCAGTTTTTGTCTGTTTTTGGTTATTTAAGTCTGTTTTTATTGGAAAAAGGTATGTGTAATTAAGCACATACTAGTCTCTCATATAGTTGTTTTGGATTTATTCAAGTTAGCTATTGTCCTACAACTAAACAGATCCAAGACTTTAGACCTACAAGTGGTATCAAAGCCTCTAGAGGGACTCTGAGTAAGAAGAATCACAAGAACACAAATAATCACTTTCAGATCTAGAAAAATGTCTCAACCAGCTAATGATGATTTCTCTCAACATTTAGTGCTGATGAAGCTTAATTTACCATGGAGATTGCATTCGAAAATGGTTATGACAACCCATAAACTCCAAAACACCAACAACAACAACAACAATCCTTGCCACCACAAGAACCACTATTCTCAAATATAAACTCCCAATTCTAAGAAGGTGGAGTATGTTATATGGGCTATTGGAGATAGAGGCATTACTTGACTATATTGCTCATGGATGTATGGAAGGTAATCATAATGGAAATCTAAGAAGAGAATCTCATCAGGAAAATATGGTGTTGGAGAATACTTCTACTAGTATCTGCTGCAGAAATTCATGTTGTTGAAAAGGAAAGGAAGGCTAGAACATTCTTACTTTATGGTCATTCCCAAGGACATCTTTGAGAAGATTTCATGGACCTATGGACGATGCAAAAGAAATTTAGGGAAGCTATAAGGGAGAATAGGTTTGGTGGTAATTTAATCAAAGAAAGATGCAGAAAGCTGTTTTAAAACAACAGTTTAAAGCATTTACTATATCAAGTTTAGAAGGGTTAGAAAAGGGATATGATACGTTCCAACAACTACTCTCATAGTTGGAAGCCCATGGTGCTGAAGTATCAACTGAGGATGCAAATCACAAGTTTCTCAGATCATTGCCCCCAGCTTGGTCAAATCTGGCAATGACAATGAGAACCAAACCAGATGTTGACACTTTGTCCATTGATGACTTGTATAATAAACTTAGGGTTTTGAGGAAAGAACTCACAAAGTAACCTCAATAATCCTTGCAAGTGCTCAAAATGTTGATTTGTTCTCACCAGGCAAGATAGCAACACATAACAAGGTCTAAGTCTGGTCAATGGTCCTACAGTATTACCCACTCCCCCCTCCCCCCCCCCCCCCCCCCCCCCCCCACCCCACCCCCCCCCTCCATTCTACTTCTTCAAACAATATTCCAGAATGAGAAGTAGAAGTTCGTACTGGTTTTGCTGTGTGGTTTTTTATTCCTATCTTTGCAAACATCAGAAGATCTGGACTGGCTTCATGAAGACCTAGAATCAGTTGATTGAATGTTGGACATTGAAGAGATGGACATAAACTGGCAGATAGCAATGATTGCTATTCGAATGAAGAAGTTTTATAAGAAGACTGGAAGGGAGAGTTCGAATTGATGGAAACAACCTGTTGTTTTGACAAAAAGAAGCACTTGAATGTTTAAAATGGTCACAACACTTGGTCATTTTGCTAGGGAATGCGGGTATATCCAAGGGGAAAATGAGGGAAGAAGAGAGGACTCATTTTCTAAGATCAGGAGCAGGAAAGAAAAGAACAGAAATCCGGAACTGTTTGCTGACTTGGATGATGGTGTTGTCACTTTGGGAGAAAACATACATAGTTAGAGGAAGAAGGACTCAATTAATGCATCATGGCTATCAGCTCAAATAATGAGGTATCATTATGTCTAAAACTGGCTCATTGATTCATTAATAAGCTTACAAACACTTGTGGATGATTTAAATGAATCAGTTAGGTGAACAAGTAGCAAAACATACTTGCCTATACCACTAGCTGTTACGAAAATTAGAAGCTCAAGTTGTTACGTTTCAAAAGCAGCAATTATCTCTAAATGAACAGCTTACATTTCAAGCAAATGAAATATATGCAAAAGATGAAAAGCTTAAAATATATAGGAGAATAGGAAATGAAACTGTAAAGAATAAGGATAACAATTGAGAAAAATAGTGTGATTCATGGAAAAAAATTCTTCTAAAACCCTTTGGAAATAGTTGATTCAGGTTATGAACTTCAAATAGTAAAGGTTGGCTTAGGATATGAAATTCAATCAAACAATGAGGTTTTAAGCTATGAGGAAGAAATTGAATGTACTTGGGTTTAAGTGGACAGAAGAAGATTTTTGATCGTAGTTTTACACAATATTTAAATAATATAATTATAGAGAAATTAAGGAAGACCAACTGTATCCTGGACAATTCACTCACAAAGATATTATATATATAATACGTATGTTTGATCGGGCAAAAGTATGATCACACGGGGTCGTTTCCCCATATGACTCGTTGTGCAAGGAAACCTCGTTTAGTTTCGAACTGTTTTGAATAAGAGACGAGATATTTTTGATTTAATTTATACTTCTAAAATTAAATGCTCACATTAAACAACTATTTAACAATTAAACTAAATATGAAAGTAATAAAATGCGGACATTTAAGAAAAGAAATGCAATTTAAATTTTTAAAAATGTAAACTAGATTCCTAACCTTAAATTAAATGGCTAAAGAAAATTTTAGGAAGATTAAAATATTTTTTAAAGGCTTTTTGGATTTTGTATGAATTTTAACACTAATTAATCTAAATTAAATCTAAAATGAAATTTTAATTGATAAAAATTAAGAAAAATACTTTTTAAGCTAACTTAATCCTAAATTACTTAAAAAGATGAGAAAAACATTTTTTTTCACTAATTTTTCATTTTAAAAGGTTAAAATTAAAAAAAAAACTAAAGGTTTGAAAATTAAATGTTTTAAAACTAAATTTGAAAACTAATTTTTAAAAATATAAAACTTAAACTAAAAAATCTATAAAAATACTTTTTATAAAAAGAAATAATGCAGAAAATTAATTTTATTAAAAAGCCCTAATTTTAAACTATTTATTAAAAACTAATTTAACTAATTAAACTAAAAAAAAAACTAATTTTATTTAATTAAACTAATTATATAAAACTTAAACTGAATCCACACAAACACATGGGCCAATACTGCCATTTTTGAAAATAGAGGGTAGGCGGGCAACATATGAGATTTTTAATAAAAACACAAAGATCGATTAAAGGACAGAAGTGGTCCCTTAACTTGGGACTAACAAGACTAATATTTAAACTAACGAAAGGACAAACGATGTAATAAACTAAGGACTAACGGTGTAACTAACAAGGACTAACTGTGTAAATATTAAACTAACAGAAACTGTTAAATATGCAAGACAGGCCCCTGTACCTTCGAAAAACTAACAAACAGCATCCTAATTGATTAAAACAGCTTATTCATAAAACTTTTAAAGACAAATTTTCTTAAAAAAACTTAATCCTAACTTATTTAAAATAAGCTAAATAAGCTTAAACACTTATAAGCTCTAGCAGCTTATTAATCCACTTAAAACTAAATTAACCAAGTTCTCTCAAAGCAACATGACATATTATAAGCACTTAATTAAACTGCTTAATACAAATCAGCTAATCCAAACTGCTAAACAAACTTAACACTTAACAGATTTCAACAGCTTATTAAAGAAAACAGAATTATAAAATCTAACATAAAACTTATTGAAGCTTAAAAAAAATAAGGTGTACCTTGGTTCTTCCCAGCAGAACAAGGAAGCTTAACAGCTTATTATGAGCTTGTGGCTTAGTCCACACAAGCTCAGATTCAAACAAACACAACCTAATCTAGTCCTAATTGGTTGACCCTCAGCCTCTAACCCCTTGATACCATAGCAGCCATCCAATTCCAATAGGTATCAAGTCTTGATCGAATGAACAACAAACACAAACACAAACTTTTTAACAGAATTAAAATGAACACACTAATTTAATTGAAATAAAACTTTTATTAATTCTGAAATAAAAAGTGCTTACAACTTTGAAACAAAGTTTCATAACATGGAAATTACAACTGAAGAAACTAAAAAAAACTGAATCGAAAAGAAATTAACTATTACAAAAATAAACTGAAAAAATTAACCAAAAAAATTGCTCCCCGAGTGCTGGAATGATAGGGGTATTTATACCCGAAGCTTCATCTTCTCGATCCTTCTTCTCGCTTCAATCTTGGCCCTCCATCCCTTCTCTCTCCTTGTAAGCCGTAGGATTAGATTGTGTATAAACCCGGATCGATGATGTGGACAGATGTGTTAGTTATGTGAGTGAGTGAGGGAATATGCACTCACTCCCACGTCATATCCACCAATGAGATTGTTCGATTATGCCAGGGTGGAATGGGTTAGGGTTTAATTGAAAGCGATGGATTGGTTAGGATTTGTGAGAGGGTCATTAACCCTAAGGTTAATTATCGTGTGGGTGAGGTTAAGAAACTAGGGTTCCATGGGTGTTGTTCAATGTGTCGATCTTGTCCGTGTGTGAGTGAGGTAAACTGAATTTGGGGGTAAAATGAGGTAACAGAACTGTTAAGAGGGTTATAAGGTAACCGGGTTGGTCGGGTTAAGGGTTCGGGTTAGGTCGGGTTGGGGGAAAGCTTGTGATTGGCTGAAAGGTGATCCATGGGTGGTTTGACCCGGTCTAAGAGACCCGCGCCCTTTTGTATCTTTGGGGAATTAGCAAATTCGGCCCTTGTGTTTGGCAAGA
Organism: Tanacetum coccineum; assembly: GCA_026074375.1. NCBI lineage: Eukaryota > Viridiplantae > Streptophyta > Magnoliopsida > Asterales > Asteraceae > Tanacetum > Tanacetum coccineum. Next base: position 42,213 of record BQNB010040264.1, read on the forward strand.
CTAATTTCAAGATATAAACACTTCCATAAATTGCAAAGTCAGCCCTTAAACTTTATAAAACAATGGAGTTTGGTTTTGGTTGACTGTGGTTTAGCTGCAGTTGACTGTAGAAGGCTGAGGCATGATTTCTTTAGCTTCTTGATCACTCATCCGTTCTCGTGTCCGTTTTTGCCCGTTTTTTACTGTTTTCTTGTAATACTTGACATATCCATACCTGCACACATTAAACTCAAATACAAGCATATTTTTGCTATTTTTGATCCGTTTTGGGTTGAATTGGGCCTTTTTAAGCATAAATAGATATGTGTATTCTACACTTATCAAAATCAACACATATGACAAACAAGTTGACACAAATGCAACATTTTCAACGTAAGGATGAGTTGTGATCCAAAGTGATTTTGTTAATGAATTTGTCTATTCAATCTTTCATGTCCATCATGGGGAATGGAACATGCAATGTTGTGAATAGGTTGATTTCACACGTTTAAATATATAAGGCGATGATTATTACAATATTGAAAAGATGTAGATCAAATTTCTTGTTCATATCACATAAGTTTGACATGTAGATTCCGAGATAATGTCAATCATAGTTTGAATAATGCATTGACGTCTATCCTTCATCTCGTTAAGACAACAATGTTGCTTAACTTCCATGCCTTTCACATAAGTCCTAACACATAGCACATAATCACATAAGCTTTAAGAGCACGATTATTTCTAAAATGGTATGCAAACGACCTCTAGACTTCTACTCTTATTTTTAACCCCTCACGCTCTCAAATCAATATCCTATGGTGCATGTCAACCATGAACAACCTCAACTACACACGTGCAATTTAGACTTTGGGAAATGTCATGCGAAAATCCTAAGCTTTTTTAATCTTAGACCTAAGTGTCCTCTCATTTAATTCCCTAATTACTTGTTCTATTGGGTGATCTCTAGCTTCTTTTAGACTCTTAGGATAGCCTTCATCCGAAACATTAACATGTAATGATGGTAACCCATTAAGATCTTGAACTACGGGTTCATCAATCCTATCATCTTCTACCGAAGGAGATGACTTGAGCTCAGGAAAGTTCTCATTAAAGGTCACGTTGAGAGATTCCTTAGTTCTCATTGTTTCCTTATTAAGCACTATGTATGCTTTACTAGTTTGATAGTATCCTAAAAACACACCTTTGTACGACTTTGGGACGAACTTAGTGAGATGTACTTTAGTGTTAAGTATAAACACTTTACAATCAAAGACCCTAAAGTACTCTAACGACGGCTTCCTATTTCTAAGGATTTCATAGGGTGTTTTAATAATGAATTTTATAATATAAACCCTATTAAATATGTATGTTTCCGTATCTAATGCATGACACCAAAACTTTTGTAGAATGGATTGCTCGTCTAACTTATCATGACTCATCTTTCTTAACTTGCGATGTGTTCTTTCAATAATCTCACTTGATTGAGAAGTGAATGGGCCCGACAAGTTATAAGACATTCCATGTTGTTTACAAAAGCTTCCAAATTGCAATTTATCAAATTCACTACTATGATTTGTTACAATTGAAACAATAGAACAATCATGTAGGTTTTCAATCTTTTTACACAATATTTTAAACTCTTATAAGTCATTTTCCTTTGACCCTACAAACACAACACAAATGTAGTTTGAGTGATCATCAACAATTATTAAAGTGTAGAAGTTCCCTCCGTAACTTTGAATTGAAGATGGACCACGCAAATCTAACTGTAACTACTCTAAAACCCTAGTAGTTGACACTTCTTTCCTAGTCCTATTGTTTGCATTACCTTGACTTCCTAAACCACATGTATCACAAAAGTGTCTTTCAAAGCTCAACTTTGGTAGGTTCCTTACTAGCTCGTAGGAAGCTAAGTTTTGAACTAACCTCATATTGGCGTGACTTAAACTCCTATGCGAAAGCATTAAGTTATCCACCACGGATGCAAGACAAATTTGTTTTTTGGAGTTATCTCCCAATTTACATGTATATAAACCATTTCTCCTATGTACTTTAGCTAGCGTTCTACCATTTTTACTAATATTACAATCTACTTTAGTAAAGCTAACTACGCAATCATCATCACATAATTGACCTATGATAATCAAGTTAAAAGCTAGACCACTAATATGCTTAACATTGGTAATTGTAATGGAGTCATGAGCAATATTACCTCCACTAATGACCTTGCCCTTTAGGTTGCCCCTAAATACGACATGTACACCATCATAATCCATGTATGAAGTAAACAATCTTGTATTCCCGGTCATGTACTTAGTGCAACCACTATCCACAATCCAATCATTCGGTCGTAGATTGCATTTAAGACACACCTACAAGCAAACATGAATTAAAGGTCATGGTACCCATTTTTCCTTAGGTACATTGTGGTTAGCAAATATGGTACCCAAGTTAACCATTATTGGGTCTTGTAGTAAAGCACATAGTTTATGTAGGTTGTACCTTGAGAACGCGAACCAAGGATTGTTTTGAAAATCATAGGAGTTTTGAAAGTTTGGTCCAACGCTTCAAGGTGTTTTTAGCCTTTGATTTGGGTTGGATTTTTCTCTCCTTTGGAAGGTGTTAGGTTGATGATATGAAGACCTTTTGTTTTTGTGAAAATTTCTTCCTTCTGAAGAATGATTGTTTTGAAAAGGATGCATTCGGTTATATGAGTTTGAAGGTCTCATATTTAGTGTGGGTAAAAGAGGTCTAGGGTCAATTCGAGGTCGTGTGTATCCAAGTCAATTGTGTGAGATCGAGTGATGTCTTGTTTCCAATCTTATAATGGGTGCTTGGGAACCTCGAGTGTTTGCAAGGTGAGTTTGAGGTACTACGGGTTTAACAAAGCTTTTAGAAGAAGTTTCTTTTTGACTCTTTCTTACAAATACTATCGATTTGTTTGGACTTGCGAAATTGGTTTTATCATTTTTAGAAAATCCAATACCTTCCTTATCTTGGGACAATTTTTGATGGCTTAACACGTCGTCCAAAGCAATGCTACTTTCTTTGAATTTTGAAAGAAATCAATGCTTCATCTTGAAGTTTAGAAACATTGCATTTTAAAGAGTCAACCTCTTGTGTGAGTTCAAAACACTTTTGACAAGGTTCAACCACCTCTTTATCATTTGCATATTTCTTTACTTCAATTCCAAGGTCATTGATTTTACTTAAAAGTTTTGAATTCTTTTCTTCAAGAACACGTATTTCTTTTAAATTTTTTTCAAAAGTTTTAGTAAATTCCTTGTTAAACTTTAAGAGTTCGTCATTCTTTTTTTGCAAGTCAATAATGTTTAAATCATTATTAGAACTAGATGGTTTGGATACTACCTCCTGAGAGTTAATCGCCATGAGACATGTTGCGTCATTTTGGTGTTTGTCGCCGTCTTTACTATCGCTCCATGCTCTTCTAACAAAAACCTTGTTCTCCATCGGCTTTCTACACTTACTTGCAAAGTGGCCTTCTATCCTGCAATTGTAGCAAGCTCCTTTTGGCTTTGAGCTTTCACCATCTTTGTTCCCAAATCTATTACTGCGGCCTTTACCAAATTGATTGCCACCATTACCAAATCGATTTCCTCGTCCGAACCGATTATCCTTGCGGAAGAACTTGCGAAAGTTCCTAGCCAACAAATTAAATACCTCGGCTTCTTCTTCATCAATGTCTTCGTCACTTCCTCCTTGACTATCACTATCATCACTAGTTTGTTCCCTAGTGACTTTAGCTTTAAGAGTTAAGGATTTAACCTTTTCTTTGGTGGTCTTAGATCCTACGCCATCATTATCTAAGACCATTTCATAAACCTTGAGATTTCTGATTAGCTCATCAAGAGGAAGTGTGGCCAAATCTTTGGCCTCTTAAATAGCCGTCACCTTGGCTCTCCACCTCAATGGGAGAGCACGAAGAAAATTTCTAACGTGATTCTTGGTTTTCAACAAGCTTTTAACCACCAAGTACGATTCTTGATTTTAGAAGACAAGAAGGTCCTGCAAGTGCATTAATTCCATAAGAAATCTCTTGTAATCGTTATACTCCTCTATAATCGTTCGGTTATATAACAACACGTAATTTTCATCAATGTAATTATTCATCTATTAAATTAGATGCACTTTAATATCCATCTATTATATATACCACCTTTTTACAGGGATTTTTTTTTCTTTATCTCATTATGCAACATAACTTGCATCTTTAAAGTAAACGAGCTCACGCAACCTCCACCAATGCCATCTATATCTATGTTTATATCATATAAACATCCTAATATGTCAAGTCTATATCTTAATATCATTTTTACCAAGTACATTATCCATTTCACATACCATTTACAACGTTATATCAAAACAGACTTTATCCGTTAACATTTATATCAAAACCCTAATTATATGTAATGTATACATATAAAATGAATGTGCAAGCCTTAAATCATGTATACAAGTGTACAATGCACAACATTTGAATATATTTTCCCTCCTAAATCAAGTTACAAGTTTCTAAAGCCTAATGTACAAGTCAATAATGCAAGAAAACCAAACTAGATCATTTTACCTCCTAAATCACTTTAGTTTCTTACTACCACTTTAGCACAACTTACAAGCTCCTAATGTACAACATTTAAACCCTAAACCTAAACCCTAAACCCTAAACGAAACCCTAAAACCCTAATTTCATTTTAAACCTAAAACTAAACCCTAAACCTTAAAACTAAACTCTAAACCTTAATCCTAAACCCTAATCTTAATCCTAAACCTTAATCCTAAACCTTAAGCTATCCTGAACCCTAACCCTAACTCAAATTAAAACAAAAAATCCTAACCCGAAACTAACATCCAACCCGACACCCTTTTGTTTCATTTTAACATATTTTTAAACTAAGTAAACACCTCAAGCACCTCAAGATAGCATCCTAGCACCACCATGACCTCATCACCATGTCACCAAGCAAGCAACCAAGCACCTCCATCACCACCCTTGGCCACCAAGTTAGTCTTGTCACCTCCTTGTCACCTTATGTAAACCGAACCCCTCCACCACCCCACACCTTGCATAGCTACACTCTTAGCTCTTCCTAATCACCCTACATCCTTCTTTAGTCACTACTCTACAGCCCTTGATCCCTACTCTAAGTATTCTTGGCCTCAAAGGTGTAAAACTTGGGCACTAAGGGTTTTCGACCCATATAAATAGCCAAACTCCCCATTCTTTCAAATCACACTGGTATGTGCTTAATTACACATACCATTTTCCATTATACGGACTTAAAAGACTAAAAACATACCAAAAATACATTGTAT